>JAZGTH010000076.1:1232500-1300000 GCA_036877525.1 Chromobotia macracanthus | reverse complement strand
TTCCTGAAGAGAGATCAAAGTCAGCTCCCTCTCTCTCTCTCTCTCTCTCTCTTTCTCTGTGTGGTAGAGTTCAGTCTCATCTTTTCACAGGATGTGAACTGATTCTGGTCATTCTGTAGGTGAGACCATCGTTGGCCTGAGGGAGAACATGAAGCAGGCCATCAACAGGCTGCAGGAGACGGATTCATCGGTTGCCGTGTCGTCTGGAGGAGAGCTCTTCCTGCGCTTCATCAGCCTGACCTCGCTGGAACATCCGGTCAGTTTGACACGTGTGTTGAGAGCGTGTGCACTATTGCAGATATTATTGCTCTGTGAAGAGTTACTGTCTGAAGGCTTTTTTTAAGTAAAAAGGATTTTTGATGTTTCTGGCACTATGCAGGACAGATGAGACTGTTTTGATTTTCATTTGGTTTACATGGTTAGTGTAAATAATAACATCACTGGAGCCACTGGGGTAGTCATGACCTAATGGTTAGAGAGTCTGACTTATAACCCAAAGGTTGCAGATTCAGTTCCCAATGTTGGCAGATGTAACACACTCAGATGATGGACCATCCCCCTTCTGTTTTGACAGACAAAACACGTATGCCGTCAACAGAAAGTCAGTAGGTGAAAAGGACAAAATAATTTTAGGGAGATATAAAGATTATATAAGGAGTGGTAAATTGTAACCCTCCGGTCTCCACAGGATCTCTCGCAGTGTAAGAAGGTGATGATCGAGAGAGGTGAACTCTTCTTGAAGAAAATTTCCCTCTCCAGGGGCAAAGTGGCTAAACTTTGTCACACGTTTATCAAAGATGGAGCTGTAAGTAGTTCTTAAATATTCAAACAGGAATTTTTTTCTCACCCTACAGTCTCATGTTCTGCTCATGAATTATCTTGTGTCTCCATGTGCAGAAAATCCTCACACACTCATCTTCCAGAGTGGTGTTAAAGGTTCTGGAAAACGCTGCAGCTGATAACAAACGTTTTACAGTTTTTGTTACTGAATCACAGCCAGATTCATCAGGGTGAGCCTAACCATAACCTCACCCAGCCATCATTACACTGATTCTGTGTCAGTTCTTATCTGCTGGTCTGAAGAGGCTTTAAAATCAAACTGTCTGGAGCCCCTGTAAAGTGTGTTGCCTGTCATGGACATAGTCTGTAGTATTTAATTTTTTAATATTGTGTTTGTTTGACTCCATATTTTATTCTAGGGAATGTATGGCTGAAAAACTTCGCAGTCTGAATATTCCCGTAACGGTTGTGCTGGATGCTGCAGTCGGGTGAGCAGTTCAGTTTCTGTGTTAAATCCTTAATTCTCAAACTGCCCCAAATTATATTTCCAACTTGATGCTTCAAAAACTAGTAATCAGAAGAATGTCAACAACATCTGTAATAAAAATAACATCGATAATAAAAATAAAATTTTATTCTCAAGATATGCGGTTATAGATGTTGTTCAGATATTATAATGATGGAAATTTGGGTGAAGGCAGTATAGGGCAAAAATGTTTTTGAGGGCAGTATTAATTGTCACTTTTTTACAGTGTTTTGACTAATTGCCAAGTTGTAGTCATTTAAATTTTATGTAAAATCCTGAATATAATGGTTAGCATATGATTTTGTGAGGGAAAGTTTAACTTTTATACTTTTACACTTGTTGCAACTTCATGGTTTCAGCTACATCATGGAGAAGGTTGATCTGGTGATCGTGGGTGCTGAGGGGGTTGTGGAAAGTGGGGGTGTTATCAACAAGGTCAGAAAATAGACATGTTAGACATTTTAGAAATATACATTTTGCTGTTTACAGTTGTTTATTGAATGTAATAATGTTTTGTTTATTTTAGATTGGCACCTATCAGATGGCAGTTTGTTCCAAAGCACACAACAAACCGTTTTACGTGGTGGCAGAAAGTTTTAAATTTGTCCGACTTTACCCCCTTAACCAGCAAGATGTACCTGATAAATTTAAGGTAGGTTTGTTCAAATGTTATTTGCATGTCTACAGTTTTTTTTATATTTCCTCACTAGATGGGAAGTGACATCATGTATGTCATGAGGTTTGCACCTCAAATTACTACATTGTCAACAAAAATGTACCCATTTGTTTTTTTATTTGTGCAGAAAAAACAAACGTTTGTGCTGAAATGCTGGTTTCTGAGAAATATGAAGGCTGTTTTTTTGGCTTTGTGAAGTTTCCCTCTCAGGTAACTCAGGTAATGTTCTTGTTATCTGTCAGTATAAAGCAGATATCCTGAAGACAGTGAAAGATCTGAACCAGGAGCACCCCATGATTGACTACACGCCTCCCTCCCTCATCACATTACTCTTCACTGACCTCGGTGTGTTGACTCCATCTGCCGTGAGTGACGAGCTCATCAAACTCTACTTGTGATGCGCTTCATCAGACAACATGACAGAAGCATTCACTTCTGTCTACATGTTTGACTCAACTCCAACAACTGAAAGATTCAGTAACTGGATTGTACAGTTGAGGAATTTCACAATAAATTATCTCGTTTAACTTCTATTCTGTCTGAATGTTTATGAGAGGTCAGGTCAGAGGGCAAAACAAAGAGAGATTTTACATTAACATTATATACAGAGAAAACAAGAACACGCAGAGGTCATTACAGCAGAAAAACAGATTTACACAGCAAACTTAACATTCAGGTTTCTCATTTCCTCCATCTCTCCAGTCATCAGTAGTAAGTCAGGTAATTTCAGTCCTACATTTTGCTGTGAGACAATTAAAAAAGTAAAAACCTAATATCAGCAATGATGTGAAATAGTGCAAAAGGCAGAATTTGTAGAAATGCCCTGACAGGAAGAGTCATCACAAACACTGAGCTCACTGTGACATTTCAGTTGTTTAATATTTATTCGGAGTGTGTGTGAGACAGAGATGACAGGCGGTTAATAGACTGTATGAGGAATTGTATGACACACCATACAAGAGTATATTAGTATGTAACAGTATGTATACTTCCAAGTTAGAAAAGCAACAAAGGCTCTAAATTCTGTTCCCCACAACTTGAATAAAATGCCTTGCCCATGTTTGCTCTTCTCAGGCTACATTCATTTATTTACATCAATCAGTAACAGACGACAGCAGTTTAAATGCAACATCAAAACGTCGGACAATTTTCCTTTTACACATTAGAGAAAAAACATTTCCAACAATTGAACTGACATAACTTGCCAAAATACGCATGTATACAAAACATGAATGTTTGGAAGATGAGGCCCCATGTCTGCTTTAAAACAGCGGTTCCTCTGGGTGATCCATCAGAGACTTTATCCAGCTGGTTCCGTTGATCAGTTTAGTGGTGGCAATGATGTACTCAGTCCCGCCATCTTCCATCTGAGACAAGAACCGCAGAGCAGCGATTTCTGCATATGTCACGCCGCCGAGAAAGAAGACGAGAGTGGTTCTGTTTTCACCCGGTTGACCTGAGACAGCAGACAGAAACTGTTCCCTCAATCACCTCAGTGTAGAGAAATGTTACAACCAAACGCAAAAAGACTCGCAAAAATGTTCCCTGTATTTGTTTCTTCTAATGTATGCATGTTCTAATTTCTTTCAGTTTAAAAGAAATCTCTCTTGTTGCTTTTGCCTCTTACTACATTATGGGACTACATAGTCAACTTTTTTTTCCATAATCAACAAATTTATTTTAGTGTCAACTGTCAGTTATTTACAATATTACCATGGGCTGTGTTAGCACAATATCAATAATAATGGTTGTTAATATGACAGTTATATTATGACACTTGAGGGCACTAATTCATTCATAGGTTACATCACTCACGTTTCTTGTGAAGGCCTGCAGGAAGCTGTTGTCTTTCTTCAAAATGAGGACCAGGTAGCATTTTCAGCACCTCCTCGATGCTCCTCCAGCCAGGACGTGCCAGCACTTGCGTTAGACGCACACTTAGAGGAGCGTAACCGCTGTATACATACGAAATGTCGTTGGGGTTCTAAAGGCAAGTTAGCACAAAAGTAGAGTTAAATAATCATCCAAACAGATAAAACAATGTCAGGCTCTTTCTCAGAACTAATACTGAGCCCTTTTTATAAATACCTTTTAACTGCTGCTCCAAAAACTACCGTTTAATTATTAAGATTTTTACACTCAGGATCAAACCAGAAGAATGTTAGAAAAATGTCAAACTGTCCCAATATTTTGGATGAATGTTTGCACAGTATATTGTTTTTTAGACAGACCTGTTCATTGGCATCCTCCATCCACAGTTTCAGGGTTTTTCTGATTGTAGGGTAGTTGTTTCTTGTAGTGCTCTGAGGTTTGAGTAGGCCGACCTTCTCCAGGTTGTTGAGGGTTAGAATGTGTTCATAGCCGTATGTCTACTCCAAAACACAAATATGACCAGAGAAAGCCCGGGAATAGCAATCAGTGAACTCTTGTTTATGTGTATTATTTATTTAGTGTATAACCTCAGGAGGGAAGACCACATATAAATTCTTGTCCTACCTGAAGAATCTCCCTCTTGTAATAGTCCAGGATTTTCTGTTTGAGGCCACTGTTGCAGACAGACTGCATGCAAACCAGTCGCAGGATTTTTAGAAGTGGGTCTTTTTGTGCGATGCAGTCTTCTATATATGTGCTGACCTGAGAATAACATGACAGTGTTGTATCAGGGATCACTTTAATTAAAGAAAACACCTAAACATAAAAATATATTCCATGCTACCAGAATAAAAAGTTCCATGTTAAAAGTTCAGTTTTCATAATTTCTTAATACCTCCATTGATATTTTAGGAATATACTGTACTGTTTATTAAATAGGCAAACTTCTCTTCATGAGAAATACTGATGATTAAAGCACCTTATCTGTGTCCACTCCTGTCATAAACTCCTGTTCAACTGTTAGACTGTCGAAGAAGACTTCTGACGCTAAAACACAGACAAAACATCTGCTGAAGGCACTACTGAGGACTGTACAAAGTATTCATCTTATCAGGCCTCATTTCAATAATTACCACAGACAATAATTCAATAAATCATAATAACAATGTCCCAGTTACACAACTTTATAGGTTTACAAGTTATGTTCTGGATAATGAACTTTTTCTACAGTAGAATGAGCCTCCACCCAATCCTCTGAGACATTATAAGAGTTGAAATGTCATGTGAATAACACAAAATACTTTTACAGTAATACACTTACAATGGAAACCCGTGACATTTCATCATATTTCTATAAAAATTCCTGCTGAACATTATCAAGGTAATTTAGAATTGTGAAATCTTCTTCAGCCAATTTTCTTGACAGGCTTCCATTCTAACAGAATTTCTTTATTTGTTAGTCTGTATAAGAATTTCTCTTTTCATAATGTAAGGGACAAATCAAAATAATTGTATGTGGTAACTACAACAGCATGCCACAAACCTGACGGAGAGAGCTAAAAAAAACAGGAATATTGCTTTAAAATGTGAATGTAAAATGTGAATTGCTTTAAAATGTGAAGGTCTCAGACTTGCTTGTGATGTCTTTAATGAGCTCAGCGATGGAGGTGTGATTAGCTAATGAGCTGCGAGCTGCCTGCATGTGGGGCAGCTGGGAAACAAACTGTTTGATCTCCCCAACTGTCTTCGCATTGTGACGTTCCTACAACAGAAACAGACATTTCCACCTAATGATGGTTTAGTTTAAACAGGAAAAGTTCACCAAAATTACCTTGCTATCACGGTTTACATTCCTAAAATCAATTCTATCATCATTCTAAGCCTGTATGTTGCTTATGTTACGACTTAATTGACTTAATGGTTTTTAATGGGTAACTTCTGGTTCCTCTCACTCATCCTGCTCACAGAACAAACACAAACCTCAAATGCTGCTGATATGATCTTGGCCTTCTTGCTGAGAGCTGCACCGACAGCATTGAAGTTCTTGTCACGAATCTCCGCGTAAAGCTCCTCAGCCGAGTTAAGCTGCAGTTTTTTGGGCTCGGTGGGGAGATCTTTCCCACCTTCTCCCTGTTTCTTCTGCGCAAACTTCTCAGGTGGCAGCTTCACATAACCTGTCAAAACCACGAAGATGCAGAAGAATACACAGTTCTATAAACCTTTCAGATCTTATTTTATTTGCTATGTCTAATGTGTTTCATGTCGTCTTTGAGTGAGTAATCTACCATTGGTGATGCCGTAGATCTCATCGATCAGACCCTCATACGTCAACTGTGTGGCTAGCGGTGTGAGCAGGTCAACGTTACGATCCAGCAGCAGGAGTGTGTCAAACACAGGCAGGATCTGAGAATGACTGCCGGCAAACTCTCTCTTCATCCGCAACATCATGTTAACCACATGCTGAAGAGACACAGTCCAACATTTCACTGTCCGCCCATCATGTCCCAAATATCACGATAAATGAAAAAAATTCTCATTTTTCATGAGAAAAAAAATTTACATGCAAGCATTTAAGTGCCTCAAAAACAACAACAATTATGTTTATTATCACTGTTTATTATGGGCTCAGAAAAGACACCTCTTTTTTATCATCAAGAAATTATGTTGTGAACGTTTCAATACAGTTAAACATCTTTAGTGTTTACAGCACCAGTGATTAATAGCTCTACCAACCCAAAGACAACTCCAACACATCTGTGTTTAAAAATGCTTCTCTACTCACCCTCGCACACTCTCCTTTACCAAAGATCTGAGGAATTGTTCCATAAAGTGCTTGTAAAGTCATGAGGCCCTTTGCAGTGTGATACAGGCTTGTCTGATCATTCTCTATATAACACTCCTTTAAAAAACAGACACATTAAGTAAATGTCTCTTATAATTTTCTTATCTTTCTTATCTTTCCTGTATTGCATAGAAAAAGAGATCATATCATACATACATTGTTTTCTCCTTAGATCCAGTTTTCAGATTAACAACATATTTTAAAAAAAAAAAAAAAAAGTAGTTCTGCATGATCAGGGAAATTGTTGAAAATTTTAGCCTCTTGTTTATGATGAGAATTGAAAAAGGGACACAAAGCCACAAGTGCTGCCCAACTGCACAAGATTTTACAAACATTTAAAGAGAGAGTTGCCAAACTGCAGTTTCTAGACAAAGTTCTTAGTTAAGCCTTTTCACTTTTTTGGACTGTGGAGGGAGATCTGAATTCTGTATATTAATGTTTACATAGTGTATTAAACTTTAACTTTAATGGAAGGGTGAATTTTGATGACATGACCTCTTTCAGCTGCACTGCACACTGCTTCACTAAAACACTCTCTTACTCTGAAGGAACTCTCAGACTCCATGGAAAGAAGATCACTATCATAAGGGATGAGATCCAGGATGTACTCATCGATGTTTGTAAATGAGTTAAGAACGCCCTTCTCCTTCAGTCGCTGTTCACACAGGAGGCTCCGGCGAGGCACAAACAGGATGTGGAAATCCCTCTGAGGCTGTAATTTATCCTCACTGCAATGTTGAGGGAGGAAATCTTAAAATCCAGTGACATTAGCCAGACAAGCATTTCTCTCATTTATTATTTCAAACCATAATAGAAATCTGCAAAAACATTACACTTTGAGCACAAAGGTTTGTTTGTTTTAGGTTTATAATTTTTGGGTTTTCAGGTTTTAGGTTTATAATTTTGCCACAGTCTCTCTCATTTCAAAAGGACAACCCTCCACAACTGAAAGATGGCTCATGAACCAAGATAAATTTAGGACAATTTCAACATATTTCATCGTTTTTTTAACATTTCATCAGTTTTAAAAATCAAGGTTTAAAAAGGTGAGGAGATTAATAAAATGGAATAATTTATAAAAACAAATGAAACTAACCTTGCGACATTTTCTGCAATAATGTCCATCAGTTCTAACTTTGGTCGCACAAAAAACACAATGCTCTTGACACCAGCAGATGGTATATGACCACCTTTGAGCGTGAACATCTTCTCCACTTCATGTTCCTTATTAAAATGATGTCAAGATAAATGAAAGACAGATCATATTAACTGTGAAGAGCAGGAGAGCAGAAGTGAACTAGATGTGTGAAGTTCTCACCTTCAGAAGAGAATACTGAGCGATCAGGCCGAAGGGTCCAGTAAGATACTCGTCCCAGACGATGGCCTTAGTTTAAACAATAAGATAGAAACAGGTGGAAAAACATACATTTAAGCACGATGAAAACACGTCTTCAAATTAGTATACATTTAATCAAGTCTCTTGTGCAGTGGTGAAGAAATCTCTATAGAGCGACATACAATGACTTACAGACTGCACAAATAACAATACAATATATACAGAGAACAACTTATACATACAATAAAGGTTACAGATAATATAGTAAACATTAAGTACAGGTGGAGGATGGAGTGTACAGAAGAAAATGTATATTGTTATATACGGTAACAAATAAGCATCACCTGCATTACCTTAGTCCCGGAGCATTTATCTAAAAACTCCCGCAGGTCCTTTCGTGCAGCCTCCCTCAAAATGTTTAAGTTCACTCTCCCGTAAGACAGATGCGCCGCCATGCTCATCACGTGACGCCTGTGTGCTGTCACGTGACCGCCTGTCACGTGACACCTCCTTAAAGGAAAAAGATGCGCCTCCTAATGGGTTACTACAAACAACATTACGACACATCGGCTGTTAAACTGTGATGATTCCTGTTTTTCAGCAGGGATGTAAGACAGAGATTTAGAGATTCCTTCCTCCTAAATATTTTGTGTTGTGAAGATTTTCAAAAAGTAATTAGTTAAAAGTATTAGTTACCCAGTCAATGACACTACATAGCCCACAAAAAATGGTTTAAAGAAATTCAAGACCGAGTAATTAAATGTATCCAGCAGGTGTATACCACGTTATTCTGAAGAGATGAAAATAAAGGTCGTAAAACAACTAATGTCTAAAGTTTTCTGCAAGTGTCTGTCTTAATGTTAGAAAATGTAAACAATTAGCTACTGCTAAACAGAAATGCATGTTTCTCTACCTTGTGATTGTGATTAGAAAAGAGCTGAAGGATGTGTCCAAATCAAAATGTACTAGTTACAGAGGGCTTTGTGTGAAACTATTATATTGGTGACTGTAATAGTTATAATAAATATGAATAATAAACACAGCGCTTCAGAATCTATGTAGACGCCATGTAGAGTATCATGTACAGACATCTGTGTTATTATTGTTTTCATTATACAGTTATACATTAAATATCTTTTTCACTTATCAGATCAATTATAGCTCATGTAAATAACACCAGATATATTTAAAACATTCTGTGAAAATCAGATGAAAGACGCAACAAGTTTGCCCCAGGTAGACATCTTGATACGCAGTGTGTGTCTCTCTCTCTCTCTCTCTCTCTCTCTCTCTCTCTCTCTCTCTCTCTCTCTCTCTCTCTCTCTCTCTGTATCGTTTGTTGCCAAATCCGTCCATTTTCATTATGTCCGTTGTTTGAACTAACGGGGACTTTCTAATTAGCGGCTTGATTATCACAGTTGTGCTGTAAATCTGATCAGACCGTTCACACAGAAAGTCATAATAACACGCGTGACACTGTCAGGTTTTATGTCAGCTGTATGGATTTATGTCTAAGATCTGGCAACTTCTCTCAAACAAGGCAAACATTTGCGCAGTTTCCGAGCGCAGTCCGATCTGAAGAGCGTCAACATGCTGCGTGCTGCGGTCCTCCGAGCCGTCCCGCAAACTCACCGCATCTCCGCGTGCCGCTGCTTCACGATCCCGGCACCCAACACCAACCCAGACGTGTACCATAACCAGGTAATGCGCAAAGTGAAGTAAATAAAAGGTAATGCACAAAATAAAATGAAATAAAAGGTAATGCACAAAGTGAAGTGAAACGTCACGCGTTTGCGGGTGCTCATGTAGGCACTCGTTCACGCGCTTTCAGCGTTATTTACGCTAGAACTCGTCACGTGACCTGTACCTGAAGTTCACACTTCAGGCCTTCACTGTGTAATATAGGAAATATTATACAGGAAATATAATAATGCGTATAATAAAACTCCTGCGTTTCATTTCATGATAACTTACCCTGCGGCTCACGTTAGACCTCTTAAAGGTGTTAGTTTAGGCTTCACTGCAGTCAAGCGTCATCCTGACAAAATGTGGCTGCTGTGCTGCATGTGTTTTAAATGCTCTTCTCATTTGTCCTGAGATTTATTAGTGCAAAATGAGAGACTGTTGAAAAGAGCCATGTCATAAATCACACCTGTTGCACATTCTTTTGGGTTCTCTTACTGTATTAAACTGTTTATTTTACAAAACAAATAGCAAAGTCCCAGTGTGAGATAATAGCAAACGGTGTGAGGTAATCAAGCAGTCCATTTATTATGTAACTAGCTGTTTCCACACAGAAGCAGTTAATTCAGCACACGTGTCTACTCACACTCCTCTTCTGTTGATCCGGATTGACTGCATGTGAGTCTACAGCTGTAAAATGACCCATATTTTTGGTCGCTGTGATTCCATCACGTATGACATGTCACTGGAACATCATGTCTATCAAGCAGTCAGACTGTAAGATTAGGTTTAGGGTGAATGATAAGACTGGATTATGGGCTTCAGAGGTCAGTTATGGTTAGGGTTTGGCTTATGCTGTTTTTTTGACAGAAATGGTTCTTCTAGGACCAACACTATATTTTGATTCAGGAACTGCAGTCTGCAGCAATATAACAGTGATGCAGTTTCTTATGGCTGTTCAAGGGTTACACCCTGTGTTCATGTGTTGAAAAGGTGACAACCTTAGCATCCATGTATTATGTATGCTTATACCTTTCAAAGATAATGGATGATTTACCAGAGTTTGTCTTTTTTTTGAAGTGATTCTTCTTGGATCTGGTTTAGTTCATGTTTTTGACATCCCTATGAAAAAAATGAATGGAAACCTTATTTACAGAAGTAAAACTCTAGAAAATGTGGAGTAACTGTTATGACTTGATTTTTGTTACAGTACGTTGACATTTGTGTCCTTTCACAGATTTTCATTAACAATGAGTGGCATGATGCTGTAAGCAAGAAAACCTTCCCAACCATCAATCCTGCTACTGGTGAAGTGATCTGCCAGGTCGCAGAAGGTGATAGGGTGAGTGTGCTAAACATGTTATCAAGAAACTGTTTATCTTCTCTGAAAGAATATTAATGTCACATTAAGTTGCCTGAAAGTGTTCGTTTCTTTCCCCTCCTTCCAGGCGGACGTGGACAAAGCGGTCGAGGCTGCTAAAGATGCCTTTAAGCTTGGGTCTCCATGGCGACGCATGGACGCATCACGTCGGGGGCTGCTCTTGAGCCGATTGGCTGACTGCATTGAGAGAGATACTGCCTATTTAGCTGTGAGTCACCTGACACCCTTTTATCCTGTACTTTGTTATAGTCTTGTTTCAGATTGGATTAAGCTGTTGTTTTGGCATCTAATAAAGGGTTTTTGTAATAGGCTTCTGTTTCTGATGGTACATCAGTTTAAGTATGATCTAGATCGTCTTTGTTAATATTGTTTGTGTTCTGAACAGGAGCTAGAGACTCTTGATAATGGAAAACCATATGCAGTCTCCTACAGTGTGGATGTGCCCATGGTGGTCAAATGCTTAAGGTGATAGATAGCAATCTGTATCACAACCGTATCATCTTTCATTATGTTGACAACAATGTATTTTAATATGTTTCTCTTCATGATCATTCTAGATGGTGATTAGTATAGTGAAATTAGCATATGTATCACCATGTAAATTACCATATGTATTTTCACACATCATATGTATATCACACATCACATTTTTATCATATACAATGTAAAGTTTCTGTTAAGTTTTGTCTCTTGGTGTAACACTGTCCCTTGTGGTGTAAATTATTAACCACACCAAAGCATTTTTTCAGATTATATAATAATAATATTTTTATTTTGCTGTGTTGTATTAATTAACCCTAATTATGTGTAATGACTCTGCGTATGTCTGTAGGTATTTTGCTGGTTGGGCAGACAAATGGGAGGGAAAGACCATTCCCATTGATGGTGATTACTTCTGCTACACCAGACATGAACCCGTTGGAGTGTGTGGCCAAATTATTCCTGTAAGATCCTTCTTTTACGACCTTTCTTTGTCTTCCCTGAAAGTGTTAGGGTATCAAAAACCACAGAGTGCCAAGTCACCAAGTTGTCCAAAAATTTTTACACAAAGACCTGCATTATATGTTTGAATATTTTTATTTCGTGCAAATATCCTTGTGCTTCATTATTAGTGTTACAAACCTTTATGTCTGCATTTAGAATTCTGCCTTTTCTTAGTTAAACCTGATTCCATGTATTGCTGCTTCATTATTGAGTGTTTTGTGCATTTTTAATGAATAAATATTCACTTTTATCTTTCTTGTACTGCCTCCAGTGGAACTTCCCCTTGTTGATGCAGGCATGGAAGCTTGGCCCAGCCTTAGCCACAGGAAACACAGTGGTGATGAAAGTGGCAGAGCAGACACCCCTTACTGCTCTCTATATTGCCAGTCTTATCAAAGAGGTGTCTGCCATAGTTATATTAAACGTACAGCTATTGATGATTCATATTTTAATAAGTCTATATTATTAATGCCACTATAAGTGTACTGTCAGACCTATCAACCAGCACAAGATCTCTGTTGTTTTACTCACTTCATCACTGTCTTGACTTTTCTTTTTAGGTGGGTTTCCCTGCTGGTGTTGTCAACATCATCCCAGGAATGGGTCCCACAGCAGGGGCGGCCATCGCATCACACATGGACATTGATAAAGTAGCATTTACTGGCTCTACTGAAGTAAGAGGCTTTTACTGGATATTTTTGGATTTGGTAATGGTATTTTTGACAGCACTCTCCACAATACAAAATGAAAATGACCCATGTCCTTCTGACTGATAAGCAGCAGCCCTGTAAATGTTTGAACTTCAGAAGTGACATTATAGACAAACACAATCTGACTGTGCTAGAAAACAAGCAGTCGTACTTCTCGCATTATTATTAAAGACACTGAAACATTCACAGGACAGGCTAGAAAATAAACTTGTAGATGAGGATGAATTTTGTGTAATAAGTTATAATACGGTATCTGCACATTTTCAGCACAGCATCAGCTGCTGGTCCAGATGTGTGAAAAATGTTAGTTTTGATTATAACTTTGGAATTTGTAGTTGACTTTATAATTATAAGTAATTATATCAGTCATGCTAAAAAAACTTGAGCAAATGCGGGATCAAAGAGAACACTTCACTTAGTGTGCAGAGGAACTGGCACACTGCGACTACTGCTCCCAATATACATTTATTGTGTTAACAGCGCAAAGGTTGTGTGTTCGCATTTCAGGGATGTACTGATAAAAAAAATTGTTAAAACATCCTCCAGATGTGTAAATGTAAATTGTTACATTCATATAATTTTGTTATATTATTTGTTATATTTATAATGAAGATTCCTGTTGTGTTTGGCCCTGTAATTGATGTCTGCAGCTATGTTTTTAAAATTCATTGTCTGAAGTAACTTGTTTTTATGTTACAGGTAGGCCAACTCATCCAGAATGCCTCTGCAGCCAGTAATCTGAAGAAAGTGACGCTGGAGCTGGGGGGCAAAAGTCCCAACATCATTTTATCAGATGCAGACAGTTTGTTCACTCATTTATGTTGACACGCGTTTCATAAACAACCCGTTTCGCTCTTCTGCAGCTTGTGAAAATACAGTGCTGATGTTTTATTTGTGTTTGCAGTGGAGGATGCCGTTGAACAAGCTCACCTCGCACTCTTCTTCAACCAGGGTCAGTGTTGTTGTGCAGGCACTCGGACTTACGTACAGGAGAGCGTCTACAATGAATTTGTGGAGAGAAGTGTAGAGAGAGCCAAGAAGAGGGTTGTGGGAGACCCCTTTGACTTGAAAACCGAGCAGGGTCCCCAGGTACAGTTTTATTACACATATGTACAGCTTATTTAAAAGATTCATCACATTTAAAATATGTGCCAGTTTAACCGCTGACCTAGTTAAGTGTAACAGTTTCACAGATATACAGCAAATTCATCCTGTGTTCAGAATTTGAAGTTAGAGCAACTAGTTCGAAATGTCTGTGTAAGCTGTGTATTTTGTGCCTGTGTTGCTTTAGTAAGAAAACATCTGCTAACAATACAATATAAATGTAACAAAAAATCCCACAGTGAACACAGCAAGCTGATGTTTTGATCTTTCTTCACGACTGAAGGTGGATGAGAAACAGTTCCACAAGATTCTGGGCTACATCAGCAGTGGAAAGCGTGAGGGGGCCAAGCTCATGTGTGGTGGGGGGGCGGCTGCAGACCGCGGTTACTTCATCCAGCCCACTGTCTTCGGAGATGTTCAGGATAACATGACGATTGCTCGAGAGGAGGTCTAAACACAAGTCACTGTTTATGTTCTTTTGTTAAAGCTGCAGTTTGTAATTTTTGCCTCTCTATTGCAATCTCAGTTGAAACATAAAATTGCAAGTTACTTGTAGAATTATTTTAAGAAAGTGTTTAGGAAGTTTAGGAAAATCATTTTAAATACTGAAGATCCAGTCTGGGTTTATTTTGCTGTGACGATGGGCTGATTACACATGATCCCTCTTTCTGTATCATCAGATCTTTGGACCAGTGATGCAGATTCTGAAGTTTAAGTCTTTAGAGGAAGTTATTGAGAGAGCCAATGACAGTAAATATGGCCTTGCAGCGGCCGTTTTCACCAAAGACATTGACAAAGCCAATTATATCTCCAGCGGTCTGCGTGCTGGCACTGTGTGGTGAGCACTGCTTATCAGCCATTTAACAGCAATAATAAGAAATGAAAACTTTTGTATCACTGTGTTTACGTGTGCTTTGTTCTTGTGTTTATTTTATTAGGATTAATTGCTACGACGTGTTCGCCATTCAGGCTCCGTTTGGAGGCTATAAGGCCTCAGGAATTGGTCGTGAGTGTGGACAGTATGTTCTGGACAACTACACGGAGGTCAAAACAGTAAGTCTTCCCCATAACTTTGACAATGATGTTTTTAATGTATGTGTATAGAAACAATTACTTAGAAACATTCACAATGGCACTTCCTGCTGAAAAGGCTGAAACCTGATCTATGGCTTATAATAATATATTGCTCACTGTGATCTCCTGCATTATTTGGTTGGTATTACAATTGCTTTTATCAAATCACAAGCACAATGTCAGATGTTTGTTTGCAGAGGACGGCCAGTGTTCATGTTCTCATTCATTTTCTCTTCCTCTGTAGGTTATCACTAAGGTTCCTCAAAAGAATTCATAAATGGATAAAATAATCAGAGGAAGCTGTTGAGTGCATTATTAAAATGTGATTCTGTTCCAATAAAATCTCAAGTAATATGTTAAAATATGTATTGGACAATAATATTAGTGTTCGCTTTCTGTTCAAGCATTATATTCAACATAACTACATTTATTTGCATGTATACATTTCTATCTTCCGTTTATTGTTTTATGCACATGTCTGTTTTTCTATTGGTTATTTTCTAAAGAAAATTAATGTGTGCCACTCTCGGAAATAAATGTTTTAAAAAAGGCATACGTTTCATTTTTAATTTGATGAAATTATATACCAAATACCAAGTTATATACCAAATAATATCACATGCAAACTTGTGTTATTTTCCCATCACACAGAATGCAGCCACATGTGGACATGGAATTAGTCGTACAGATCTGCTTTAATCTGGTTTCTTTATCGGCAGTAATCTCCAAAGGCTTTCTGTTAACTTCTTACACATTAAACCAACTGTCAAAAATGCAGGAATGGTTGTTTCTTGTTTTATTGTAGACTATAAATGAAGTTTGAGTCAATGCATTAATTCAATGAATGCATTAAATTCACATGTAGGATCATGGTACACTAACAGTAGAGATTTTATATTAAGATGTGCTGTAGTGCAAGAATAAGAATCACCATGGTGACTGTATCACTCAATCATCTACATGGTTCCTTGCTATTAACCAGTGTGTAACCTGTTTGTACCCTGAGCACTGTTAAATGAATGAAAGCTATTTAAAATATGTTTTATCATGTATACACGTGTTACATTAACAACAGATCTTTCTCAGTCAGAATCACGATCATTCAAGATTCATTGCTTTATATGTAATCCTGTAAAAATTAAACACTGGACAGAATCCATACTGAAGATCATCCGCCCGCCGCGGCGCTCCTGTACACTGCGTGGCGGTCAGCGCTGAGCGGGTGATATGAAAACACCACAGAAGAAGAGACTTCAGCTGTGGAGCTGAAGCATCTCAGCTCATACATCTAGGACAACAATAATATTTGTTCTGCAGTCATTTTAAAGCAAAGTTTGATGCAGAAGAGTCGAATAACCTTTGCTGACTCGTTGCGATCTGACACGAGCACATCGGCGTGATGACAGCCTGTATGTGAAAGCAGGATTCAGTACAGCGGAGCAGCGATTAAACGCGTTAGATGTGTCGTCTGTTTTATTGATCAGTCGTCAACAGTAGTAACATAAGTAACATCAGGTAACAGTAGTAACATCAGTAACATCAGGTAACAGCAGTAACATCAGGTAACAGCAGTAACATAAGTAACATCAGGTAACAGTAGTAACATAAGTAACATCAGGTAACAGCAGTAACATCAGGTAACAGCAGTAACATCAGGTAACAATAGTAACATCAGTTAACAGCAGTAACATCAGTTAACAGTAGTAACATCAGTTAACAGCAGTAACATCAGGTAACAGCAGTAACATCAGTTAACAGCAGTAACATCAGTAACATCAGTTAACAGCAGTAACATCAGTTAACAGCAGTAACATCAGTTAACAGCAGTAACATCAGGTAACAGTAGTAACATCAGTTAACAGCAGTAACATCAGTAACATCAGGTAACAGCAGTAACATCAGTTAACAGCAGTAACATCAGTTAACAGTAGTAACATCAGTTAACAGCAGTAACATCAGGTAACAGTAGTAACATCAGTTAACAGCAGTAACATCAGTAACATCAGGTAACAGTAGTAACATCAGTTAACAGCAGTAACATCAGTAACATCAGTTAACAGTAGTAACATCAGTTAACAGCAGTAACATCAGGTAACAGCAGTAACATCAGGTAACAGTAGTAACATCAGTTAACAGCAGTAACATCAGTAACATCAGTTAACAGCAGTAACATCAGTAACATCAGGTAACAGCAGTAACATCAGGTAACAGCAGTAACATCAGGTAACAATAGTAACATCAGTTAACAGTAGTAACATCAGTTAACAGCAGTAACATCAGGTAACAGCAGTAACATCAGGTAACAGTAGTAACATCAGTAACATCAGTTAACAGCAGTAACATCAGTTAACAGCAGTAACATCAGGTAACAGCAGTAACATCAGGAAACAGCAGTAACATCAGGTAACACCAGTAACATCAGTAACTTTAGGTAACAACTGTAACATCTGGTAACAGCAGTAACATCAGTTAACAGCAGTAACATCAGTAACATCAGGTAACAGTAGTAACATCAGTTAACAGCAGTAACATCAGTAACATCAGGTAACAGTAGTAACATCAGTTAACAGCAGTAACATCAGTAACATCAGTTAACATCAGTAACATCAGTTAACAGCAGTAACATCATTAACATCAGTTAACAGCAGTAACATCAGGTAACAGCAGTAACATCAGGTAACACCAGTAACATCAGGAAACAGCAGTAACATCAGGTAACACCAGTAACATCAGTAACTTTAGGTAACAGCTGTAACATCTGGTAACAGCAGTAACATCAGTTAACAGCAGTGACATCAGGTAACAGCAGTAACATCAGTTAACAGCAGTGACATCAGGTAACAGCAGTAACATCAGTTAACAGCAGTAACATCAGTTAACAGCAGTAACATCAGTAACATCATTAGCATCAGTTAACAGCAGTAACATCAGGTAACAGCAGTAACATCAGGAAACAGCAGTAATATCAGGTAACACCAGTAACATCAGTAACTTTAGGTAACAGCAGTAACATCTGGTAACAGCAGTAACATCAGTTACATCATTAACATCAGGTAACACCAGTAACATCAGTAACTTTAGGTAACAGCTGTAACAGCAGTAACATAAGGTAACAGCAGTAACATCAGTAACTTTAGGTAACAGCAGTAACATAAGGTAACATCAGGTAACACCAGTAACATCAGGTAACAGCAGTAACATCAGTTAACATCAGTAACATCAGGTAACAGTAGTAACATCAGTTAACAGCAGTAACATCAGTAACATCAGTTAACAGCAGTAACATCAGGTAACAGCAGTAACATCAGGTAACAGTAGTAACATCAGTTAACATCAGTAACATCAGGTAACAGCAGTAACATCAGGTAACAGTAGTAACATCAGTTAACAGCAGTAACATCAGTAACATCAGGTAACAGCAGTAACATCAGGTAACAGTAGTAACATCAGGTAACAGTAGTAACATCAGTTAACAGCAGTAACAGCAGTAACAGCAGTAACAGCAGTAACATCAGGTAACAGTAGTAACATCAGTAACATCAGTTAACAGTAGTAACATCAGTTAACAGCAGTAACATCAGTAACATCAGGTAACAGTAGTAACATCAGTTAACAGCAGTAACATCAGTAACATCAGGTAACAGTAGTAACATCAGTTAACAGCAGTAACATCAGTTAACAACAGTAACATCAGTAACATCATTAACATCAGTTAACAGCAGTAACATCAGGTAACAGCAGTAACATCAGGAAACAGCAGTAACATCAGGTAACACCAGTAACATCAGTAACTTTAGGTAACAGCAGTAACATCTGGTAACAGCAGTAACATCAGTTACATCATTAACATCAGGTAACACCAGTAACATCAGTAACTTTAGGTAACAGCTGTAACAGCAGTAACATAAGGTAACAGCAGTAACATCAGTAACTTTAGGTAACAGCAGTAACATAAGGTAACATCAGGTAACGCCAGTAACATCAGGTAACAGCAGTAACATCAGTTAACATCAGTTAACATCAGTAACATCAGGTAACAGTAGTAACATCAGTTAACAGCAGTAACATCAGTAACATCAGTTAACAGCAGTAACATCAGGTAACAGCAGTAACATCAGGTAACAGTAGTAACATCAGTTAACAGCAGTAACATCAGTAACATCAGTTAACAGCAGTAACAGCAGTAACATAAGGTAACATCAGGTAACACCAGTAACATCAGTAACTTTAGGTAACAGCTGTAACAGCAGTAACATCAGGTAACACCAGTAACATCAGTAACTTTAGGTAACAGCAGTTACATCAGTTAACTCAGTTAGGGAAATTACTAACTGAACTAACCCTTTGAAACAAGTGTAGTGTCCACTTTAAGGGTCAGTTTTGGTTAGTGTTCACTAGGGCTGCCAACATTTTCCTAGTCGTTATTTAAGTCAATAGTTGTTTAGTTGCATGTTTATGATGTTTACGCATGTTATTTCAATTACTTATATACTGAGGAAGAGGGTATTAGATAATGGCTCAAGTTTCAGGGATAAAAGTGAACGTTTTATGTGCATTAATAAAATTGTTCTACATTACAGAGAAATACTAAACCGTAATAATGAGCTTTTAAAATATAAATTAAGATAGTTATAGGATAGTTATGGACAGTGAGGTTTACATGATCAAGTAGACAAAGAGAACCCAACTAAACACGTTACAAAAAATATAAAATATATACTTGGTTATGTATCTTTTATTACTTTCTGTTTGTTTTTCTAGAGTATGTGTGAAGAAGTCAACACAAGAACGATTTGCCCTTAAGATCTTGATCGACAGATCCAAAGCTCGCAGTGAGGTAGTGTGCATACTTCACTTTCTTTCATTTGAAGTATGTTTCATTTGGTTTCAGAGGTTGAAGATAGTCTCTGGATAGCCTTGTGGATATTTTAAAAAGTTTGGGGTAAAATTAGCAGTTCTGTTTAAAGTTACACTGTAAGCTTTGGCCCTTTAGAGATTGAAGCATAAAACTGTAGGTTATTTGCAGAAGAAACATTATTTTGGTAATTACGTGAACTAGACTTTGACTGATGTTATGGTAATGCATTATTCCAGCTGCTAATTATAATTAATGAAAGGAGTGATATGTGAGGGCTGCCAGACATGCCGTTTCTGGCTTTCTCTTTTACTAATACCCCTGATACAGGGTTGGCACTAGCATTTTGGGGCCCTAAAGAGATTTTAAAATGAGGCCCCCATCCTTCACACACATCTTCCACAGATTACATGAGAAATTAACAAAACAGTGTTGTGCTTGAATACATATTTAACATATTTAATGTGTGATTAGACACAATATAATTCCAGTTTACATGTTCCATGAATGAAATTAGGATACATACTAAGAAAAACTCCATCAAGACCACAAATGACAATAATACCAAAGTTTGTAATTGTAAATAATTGAATAAATACCTAAAATAAATCTAAGACTGTGGAGTGTAAAAAACATCCCAATTACAGATGAGCAAAATTAATATTGAATACTTTTACAAACACATTTCAGTTGATCAGTTGCCCTTCAGTGACTGATTGATAGCACTGCAGCTTATTTGTGGAGGAACAGTATTTTGGTATTTATGTAAGTTGGGCTTCGACTCTGTGTGGAATATTCTGATGGTTTGAGGACTAGTCATTGTTATAGTTAAAAAAGTAACAGACCTAAAAAAAGATTAAATATAAATTATATTCAACAATATATCATTTATGTAGTAATAGATGACTAAATATTTGGTTTTCAAATAATTAAATAACCTATCAAGAGTTACAGTGACATAAGGCCATTAAAATCTTAACTGTCAAACAAGCGAAATGGAAACAAAACTCAATAGAAATGGTTCATATGGGTTTACCATAGTGAATCAGGGTAAAGAGCGTTTTTAAACACAATGTTTATGTACTAGCTCAGTATTAATACTTTCTAAAACACAAGAATAAAGATCGTGTAGTCTCTTAATTCTCTGCTGTGACTCTGTGCAGGTGAGGCTTCATATGACATGTACCTCTCACCCCAACATTGTGAGGATAATAGAGGTGTATGCTAACAGTGTTCAGTTTCCACATGAATCCAGTCCAAGGTAGAGTGTTCAGTCTCAGCACGTCTGTGGACACACACACACACACACACACACACGTGTAATTTTCATTTCACTTAAAGAAAAAGTGTTTGAACGCTCAGACTTGCTAAGGAACAATAAGAATGCTGTCTGTTATTGTCTGTGCTTGTGTCTGATAGGGCTAGATTACTGATCGTCATGGAGATGATGGAGGGTGGTGAGCTGTTCCACAGAATCAGTCAGCACAAGCACTTCACAGAGAAGATGGCCAGCCAGGTCACCAAACAGGTGCAGTATTCTTCCTGCAGTACACTGTAGAGCTACACCTAAACCTTCACCACATGAGAAGTAAGGACATTGTAGTAGAGTCTCTGTGAAACACATGAACAGATGAAGCACAGAGATGGAGAGTATAGTTTGTCTTCATTTTCTCGCTTAGATTAAACCAGTGGCTGATGTTGTGCAACAATATAAGATGAGGCATTTTTTTATTAAAATAACTGTGGAGTTCTTTCTCTCAGCTCAGTTGTGATTTGTGTTGTTTGTACAGATAAGTTTTGCCCTGCAGCACTGTCATTCATTAAATATTGCACATCGAGACCTGAAGCCGGAGAACCTGCTCTTCAAAGACAATTCACTGGTGAGAGCTGAAACACAAATCACATTTTCTCCTGTTAAATTATTTCATGATGAAAATAGCTGCTAGTAAATGATTATTTTTAAAACTTATCCTGTAATAACAAACAACTGTTATAAAAAGCAGTGCATTCTTTTGCCACCCATATTTACATATCAACACTTTTCAGTTTTCATTAACAGCAGGAAAAGTGTGTGACATCATTCCAGTTGCTGTTTCTGGCTTCAGCATTTGAAACAAGGGATTGATGTTTTTTTAACTACATCTCTGATCACGTCAGCCTGATCTTTGACACTTCAGTGCATATTATTGTGACCCTTGAGATCATAATATCATTTACTCTTCAAGGAGACATAAACCTGTTTTGTTTTATTATCATTTTAATGTGGAAAGTCAGGGGAAAATTTAAACCAGCCTCCTTTAAAAACAGAGTCACGACATTAAATATTAAACTGATTTTCTGTAATAGGTGCTGGAGGCACAAAGACGGCACCAGAAGGAAAAATCTGGAGTTATTCCCACCTCCCCCACCCCTTACACATACAACAAGGTATATCATCTGCTGCTGAACATTATGGCATGATGTATTTAATTTGTACAGATAGTTTCTCTCGCTCTCTTTAGAGCTGTGACCTGTGGTCGCTGGGGGTGATTATTTACGTCATGCTGTGTGGATATCCTCCGTTTTACTCCAAACATCACAGTCGCATATCTCGAAAGACATGCGCAAAAAAATCATGACTGGCAGCTTTGACTTTCCTGAGGAGGAGTGGAGTCAGATATTTGAAATGGCCAAAGACATTGTCCTCAAGTGAGTGTCCTTCATTTCCTGTCCATTTGATTGGAACATTGAGTTTTACTAGCAGTCAAACACTGATATTGTGTGCTGGTTTTCTCTGAATTTATAAGTCAGTTTTTTAAAAGTCCTTTCCAGCTTCTGGTGGCAGACTAGTGACATACTGCTACTGCAGCTCTGTGTATGTTTCTGTCATTTTTAGTCTTTTTTTGTCTTCTAGCTTTTTCTTCTTTCTGCTTCTATTTTCGCTACTGTGCTTACTTGACATTCTGCTCATTTACTGCGAGTGTGACAATTGCACTTGGGAATACCGCCCTGCCTCCCAGAGAGGAAGAAGAAAGCAGGACGACTCACTGTGCTGGTTAACAACAAATGGAGGAATCCATAAATATCTGTGTAAAACAATGTCTCTGTAGCCTGGACATTGAATTGATTGCCATGGTTTCGCATCTGTTTCGTCTACCACAGGAGTTTCGTCCACCATCTTTGTTGCGGATTACGTTCTGTCTGTGGCAAACGCAGAGAAGGCGTGTGACATCATACACATGAAACTGCAAACACAACCGCCAAACATCTGTAATCATGTCTCTTTCTCTTCAATTCTACCTGCTGGTCTGCAGTTTGTGGAAGGTTCAGAATCAGAAGGGATTTATTGTCATTTATTGGAGTTTTCTTTGGTTATGGAGACTTCCAAACATTCAAACAATGTCTAGACATATGATAATAACATTACAGAGTGGAGAATGAAAACGTATATAGAGACATTGCATAGAATAATAGAAATAATAAAAATATAAGAGACACTGTATAGGCTGATGTATTCTGTGAATTGAACCCAGAGAACACGTGATGTATCTTATGTCATTGTCAAGGAAGCATACAGCTCCAGTGCACCCCCCCCCAGTCGAGCAGATCACAGCCTTGCTCTGCTTCCTCCACTCTATAATTCTGTCATACAGCACCAACCCAGAACCACTAGTACAGAAGGAGATGCCCTTAGGATGGGGTTGATGATCTGCGCTGTGCCCTGGACACCACTGACTGTGTTGAGCTGTGTGAAAAGGCAGATGATATTGACCATATGGTGCACTGTGTAACTGTGTGAATGTAAATCACTGTGTAAAGCTGCTGATGGTTTTAAAGTTTTGACACTTTGAGACAAAAGGATAAGTCATTGAAGTGAGTGGTGCTGGAGTGATGACCACTCACTCATAACACACCAACACGTATACAGAAACAAGTTTCACTTTTTCAGGACTCTATATCAGGATCTGTGGACATCTTTAATGTATTTTCACAACTTTAAAATGTTTAACACAATTATGATGAGCACTGACATGGCCATTGACAAAGTAAGTTTAACTAACTGTAAGGTAGTTATGAATGACATACAACCCCAAATCAGAAAAAGTTGGGACAGTATGGAAAACACAAATAAAAAGAAAATACTTTGACTTGTATTTCATTGCAGACAATACAACAGCACATTATTTAATGTGTTCCTCATGATTTTTATTGTTTTTTCTTCAAAAAAACAAAATTCCTATTTTGGTTCTTGCAACACATTTCAAAAAAAGTTGGAACAGGTGTAATTTAGGGCTAGTAATCAGGTAAATTGGTTAAATAATGATGTGATTTGAAACAGGTGATGTCAACAGGTGATTGTAATTATGATTTGGTACAAAAGCAGCATCCAAGAAAGGTCTAGTCCTTTAGGAGCAAAGATGGGCCGAGGATCGCCAGTTTGCCAACAAACACGTGCGGAAAAAAAAATGTTTAAAAACAATGTTTCTCAAAGAAAGATAGGAAGACATTTGCTTATTTCACCTTCAACAGTGCATAACATAATTAAAAGAGTCAAGGAATGTGCAGGAATTTCAGTGCGTAAAGGACAAGGGCGCAAGCCTAAGCTAAACACCCGTGCTCTCCGATCCCTCAGGCGGCACTGCATCAAGAATCGTCATTCATCTATAAGCAATATCACCACATGGGCTCAGAACTACTTTGGCAAACCTTTGTCAAGTACCACAATACGTAGTTACATCCACAAATGCCAGTTAAAACTGTACTGTGCCAAAAGGAAGCCCTATGTTACCAGTGTCCAGAAGCGCCGTCGACTTCTCTGGGCTCGGAGGCATCTGGGATGGACCATCACACAGTGGAAACGTGTACTGTGGTCAGATGAATCAGTATTTCAGGTATTTTTTGGGAGAAATGGACGCCGTGCTCCGGACCAAAGAAGAAAAGGTTCATCCAGACTGTTACCAGCAACAAGTCCAAAAGCCAGGGTCTGTCATGGTATGGGGTTGTGTCAGTGCCCTTGGTAAAGGTAACGTGCACTTCTGTGATGGCACCATTAATGCTGAAAAGTACATAGAGATTTTGGAGCACAATATGCTGCCTTCAAGAAGACATCTTTTCCAGGGACGTCCATGCATATTTCAACAAGATAATGCAAAACCACATTCTGCACACATTACAAAGTCCTGGCTGTGGAGGAAGAGGATACAGGTACTTGACTGGCCTGCCTGCAGTCCCGACCTGTCTCCAATAGAGAATGTGTGGCGCATTTTGACCCCGTACTGTTGCCCACCTTAAGACTTGTTTGCAGCAAGAATGGGACAAAATTACACCTGAAACACTTCTTCACTTGGTGTCTTCAGTCCCTAAACGTCTTTTAAGTGTTGTGAAAAGGAATGGCAACATTACAAAGTGGTAAATGCTTTACTGTTCCAACTTTTTTTTTAAATGTGTTGCAAGAACCAAAATAAGAATTGTTTTTCGAAGAAAAAACATAAATCATGAACACTAATATGCTGTTGTATTGTCAGCAATGAAATCCAAGTCAAAGTAAATTTAGAAATCACTACTTACTTTTTTTTGTGTGTTTCCATACTGTCCCAACTTTTTCAGATTTTTTTGAATTTCCAAGAACAACTACAAATATAATATACAGGTGTATAATGTATAATATACATTGAATATACAGGTCAAAGGTTATAGGCAATTGTTTTATGGTGTTACTAAATTCCTACGTATGCTTTTTACAGCAGTTTTAAATTGGGGTTTATTCAGTCACATTTGTTGGTAGTAATATGCTTGGCTGCTTAATTTCTGCTCTTCTTGTCACTTTGCACTTTGATTAAACGGTTGAGAAAGTTGGCACACTGGTTAGGGTGGATTTTTGGTGTCGGTCTCAAACTCTTTAGTGCTGCCAGATGTTCTCATGTAGTTTTTGTTGAAATGGGTTTTAGTTAAAAACTTGTGAAGGCAGTGGTCACATAGAAGTCTCTGCTGTAAAGCAATATCCTGCTGCTCACATGTTGTCTCAGGTTTCTAACTCATTCTGTTGCATTCAGGCTGCTGAAGGTGAAGCCAGAGGAGAGGCTGAGTATAGAGGAAGTGTTGGCTCATCCCTGGCTCAACTGCACCAAGATCTTGGACAACATCCTTCCATCTGCACAGATGATGATGGACAAGGTGAGATGCAGACAGTTGAGGACATTTAATCTGGCCCTGACCATGACCTGTTTATAATGTAAATCTCTCTACGTAAATGTAAAGTACACGTAACATGGGTATAGTCCTCATAAGCAATATGGGTTTGTATGTTTTGCCCAAGAGCATAAATGTTGAAGTTCACTTACCAGCTCATAACTGTTTAAATACTTGACTTGGCCACTCACATTGTTTTCCAGTGTCCTGAAATCCATCCCATTTAACAGGATAAACCTGAAATTTTTGAATTTGGGCAGCTGCAACAAACATCATCAATACATACAACTGACATTATAATAACGCAACAGCATGTTTGAGATTATACAATTCCATAAATTTAAAGTGACGCCTGTGTCTTTACTGCATTTTATGAGATTTTCACCAGATGATTTTTAAATACAGTTAGTTACATTTAAAAAAAAAAAAAAATTAAAATATTGATGATTCTTACAGCTATTGTTTCACGTGTGTGTGCGCGCGTGCAGCTCTATAGTGTGTATGAAATCAGTAGGTTGTGGATGTTCATTACTGGTGTGTCGTTTCTTCAGGCAGTTGTGGCTGGGATCCAGCAGGCTCATGCTGAACAACTGGCCAACATGAGATTACAAGATCTCAATGTCAGCCTGAAGCCCCTCAAAAGTAGATGGTTAAAAATTGGCTGAAATCATGAAGCAGGCCGTTGAAGAAAAGACAAATTTACAGGAGTCCTAATGGCAAGTGCTGAAATGAAACTTTTGTACTTTTTTTTTTTATCTGTAGATAAAACCAAGCTGTTGGTACAATTTGTTTTTGCTATAAACTGCTGTAAAGAAATGTTTTTTTAAAAAAAAAAAAGTGTTTCATTTATGAAAATAAAGGGGGGAAATTATGCATTTTGAATTGCTAAGTCAGGTGGTGTTCTGAGCATGACCAGATGGAGGAGTCCCACAGCAGACTCAGTACATTCTTTGGGCTTGGAAGCACTTTTGGGTTCCCCTGAATACGCATGTAGCAGAAGATAAATGTATGAGCTGCTCTGCTTACACTTCTGCCACTGTGACCCAGCCCTGGCAGCAGAAGAATGAATGCATGAATTGTATGTGAGGAAGAGAGCGCTGAATGGCTCCCTTGTACTAATAAATTATTTGTGGGGGTCCAGGTACCTTTTTCCTGGGTCCCTGTTGCATTTGTATTTATTTTTGTCCAAGCACAGAAGTTTATGACACAAGTAACCAACCAGTCTTACACACACAGTAAAATGTTAAGATACAGTTAACCTCACAAGGAGCTAACAATTGAAGGAAAATGAATCCTTAATCCCTATTATTAGTAATGCAATGTAAACTAAGATTAACTGAGAAAACAATGAACACACAAGTGGTTTTTAGTCATAATATCCATTTAATCAGTTAACTGGTCTCAGACCTTCTTACCAGATATCAGAACCTTGATGCCGTCAAACAAGCTAGATTTCAAGATCCACTGTTATGAGTGTGCATGACCTCAAAATAACTCTGAATCAAGTTTTACTTCCAGTGTATGAGATGTGCTGTTAGTTTCTCAGGTGTTGTGTGTGTGAGGAAACAGAAGAAACAATCAGACAGGTCTTTATTAATATTTATTTACAGAAGGCTGTTATGATGTGCTTATATAGCACATCATATTCTATACAGTCTGTTCTCACACCACTGAAGTATTTCACATTTCTAGTCAAGATTCTTGCTCTCTGTTAAGGGTCTCCTTGAATTGTCTCTTCCTTTCAATGTTTTCATTCACTTTCCTCCGTTTGTCCTGTTTTCTCTGCATTGACTCCCTTCTTCTCTTCAGCAGCTCACTTTCATCGCCCTTATATTCAATGTCCAGTTTCTGGCGTAAGATTTCTCGTGCCAGCTTTCTGTTCAGATCCACAGATCTGGTCTGATGACACTACAATGTGAAAATGAAAAAGAATCGGATTTCAGATGAGACATCGTGTAATCGGATTACTCGCCTGCACTTGTTGGCTGTTTTCAGGGTGTTCTTGGCACTTTTTTACCTGCTCTACCCGCTGATTTGCGCTTTGTTCAGCAGGGACTGATCACAGGTCACTCACCTTTACGACAATACCTGTGGGGATGTGCTTCAGCACCACACAGTTGCTCGTTTTGTTGGTAGCTTGTCCTCCAGGTCCAGATCCCCTGACGAACTGTTCATCAAGATCCTCCTCATTTATTACTGGCAGGTCCATCAGCTCTTTCTTACCAGCGACACACATCGACGGACACTTCAATGATCGTCTGCGCCACGGCAGAGAAACCCCGTGAAACATGAAGCCCGACAGCCCACAGTTCAGTCTCCACACGGCGAAAAGCCGCTGGTTAAACCACGACATCGCAGTGTCTTCTTGTACTCTAACGTGATGTCCTCTCAAACACATCCGAGAATCGTTTCACTTTTATTCACAAATGTTCAAATGAAAACACAAAGAGTTATTTTCACAACACGGACATTTCTCAACGCTGCAGCCTTTCTTCTTCGGCTATTTACCTGACGCGTACAGTCACAGCATGTGAGCATACCGCCACCTGCTGGCGGCTAGTGCAGGGCGGGAGGTTCTTCAATCAACATTTTTCTTGTCCTGTCAAAGAAACAGTCCTGCTCTAAACCCTAACCATAATCCAGACCATAACCGACCTCTACAATCAGAGTAAGTAACAGGGTGATAAGAATGACATGCAAGCCCACAGCACAGTCCTAAACCTAAATCTATCCTTATATCGAAACCTAATCCTGCAATCTACAATCAATTTTCTCATGTGTGAGAACTGTGTAACAAAATCCAGCGTTCTTACCTAACACACGGTGACAATGCCTACAAAACAGCATGCAGTACTTATGTGCCTGTACCTGCTGTAATAGCTTAGCAACCATTTCCTTTCATGTATTTCAAGTGTACTTCATTGTGTGTTTCAAAGGTACAATCACGTTAACCTTTCCAAAAGGCTTTAAGGTCAGGATGAAAGAACGTTCATCTCACTGTTATGGGTGGGGAGAAGCTCTGATATTCTTGCATCCCTTTTGAAGATGAAAGGGAACACACTTCTGAAGGCCTTTCTGAAGTTGGCTCCCATGAAGGCATAGACCAGTGGATTGATGGAGGAGTTGGAGTAGGACATGCAGTGAGCCCAGATCTTCAGCTTGTACAGCGTATAGCTGTGACTCAGATGTTCTGAACAGAAGGCTTGTAGGAGAATCAGTATCTGGATCGGACCCCAGCAGATTAGAAAAAGCAGCACCATCACAACCACCATTCTGGAGACCCTCGTGCGCACAGCTTCAACTCGTCCTGCCTGCATCTGCAGCTAGACAAAAGAACAGACATATACCTCATTGGGTTCTATATAAGTGTTTCTTCTAGGGAAAGGGTTTAACTTTATAACTTTAATTTATTAGGTACAGCCACAGACTGGTGACTCTAATATGCATTTATACATTTTATTGACTAAAGAAGAAGGATAAAATAATTCTGTGAAATTTCATGAATCTGTCACAGAACTTACAGAAGATGATTCATTCTGAAAATATCATGTTTTGGAACAGTGTCATAGATCAAAAGCTGATCTAATGTCCACCATAATGTAATAAAACAACACCTGGTTACAGTCATTAACCGGCTCCACGGCAGGTTGACCAATGCGCTTTAGCATGAACGCATAACATATGCAGATTGTGATTAGGGGCAGCAGGTAGACTGCCAGGAAGGAGTAAAGTATGTAAGCCCTCTTATGAAAGACAGAGGGGAAGTCTTCAGTGCAGAACGTCTGAGGACCAAACCAGAAGGAAGACTCTGTATGCTGGTACAACGCGATCGGCACCGACAGCATAAAAGAACCTGGGTTGAAAATGATAGAAATGGTAACATTTTATTTTACAGCATCTATGTTACACATCCTGAGTGATATAAATAATGATGATGTAATGGTTTTATGTCTGATGACTTGACTGATAATCACTCTGTGATGCAAACAGAAAGTATATAACATCTTGAACTTGTGATTATCTGAGACCTGCTTAATACTAACACACTGAATACATAATTAATACAGACGTTTGAAAGCTCATACAGATCCAAATGGTGGTGCACACAGTCAGAGCCATCTGTGGTGTTCGGTGATGGAGCGACTGCAGAGGGTAGACAGTCACATAAAAACGATCAACACTCATAGCAGACAGAGTGATGCAGGTCGCCTGTGCAGTTACCTGTGAGATAATTCACAGACATTAGTGAAGGACAAACATACAAAATGTGATTTTTGGTTTTCATGCTCATTGTTTCCACAGATAATTTAGCATGTGAAGACACAATTATTCACTCCATTCAACTCCAAATGCCTTTTTAGAAACATTTATTTCCAAGTTTATTTTAATTTTCTTGGGTGATTTAAACATCTGTTTTCTTTTAATTGCATTGTGAAAGTGTTGACATTATTCTTGCCAAAATACACAAACAATTAGTGTTAAGATTATTGTCACCATTCTGATCATTTTTTATCTGTACTGTTCTGTTCATCTGTACTGATCAACTATATTGTTTAGTTGTACTGTTTAGCTGTGCTGCTTAGCTGTATGTAAACAGGCTGGTTTTTTGTGGTTGTAGAGCTGATTCAGGATCAGTATAATCTCTCACAAATGTTAAAAATATACAGTGTAAAACTTATCTCACCTGTTGCAGATAATTGACCAGACGACACATAAAGTCACCAAATATCCAACTAGGAAGAGGGTATAAAGTGGCAGTGAAAGGAACACAACAAACCAGGAACAATATATCTGTGGTGGCCAGATTAACTAAAGAGAAAAATAATGTTACTGACACAACAGAAAGATCCAACAAATATTTATGTATTTCACATATTTGTAAGAGAATGAGAGAAATATATGTACCTATGTAGAGGTTTGTAACTGTTTTCATCTGCTGGTTTTTGATGACTACATAGATGACCAATAAGTTACCCACTAAACCTACAAGCATGATGAGAGCGAAAAACAAGGGGACCAGCCATGCGTCCATCAGTGGGGGTGGGCTCTGAGGCCCTGTGGCTTCAGACTGATTACAGTGATAAAGTTTTGCTTCATCTTTACAAAGAGATTCTGCAGCCTCATTGGTCCAGTTGCTCTCTGCCATTAGATTTGTATGTGCCACCATCCTAATAATAACCTGAAGCACAAAAACATTTATGGAAGCCCTGAACCACAACAAGAAAAAACATTGTGGGTAAAAAATGTTATTCTTATGTTCCTTCCTAAGCCCAAGTCCCAAAATCTTTTTCTCTCTTCAGTTTTTTTTTCTCTCCTTAGTTTTTATCTCCTAAAAAATAAATATCCTTCTCCAAAAGTTTGACAGTAATTCTGTATGGTCTGCAGCCCCCTCTCTGACAAAGACATGGAGTCAGCAAGTTACAAAAATACAAAGTAAATACCAAACACATGACATTACAAAATAAAAGTCCATAATACATGAACTCAAAACAGAAGTTCCAACAAGCCCTTTGGTACAAAAGCCCCACTTAAAGTGCAACGATACATTATTAAACACAGTAACGTACAACAGAAGAATACAAACCTTATACAGGCATTGCTTAACAAACTTCAGTCATTATGTACTGATTATGTTTAAAGTCTTTTGTTCGCACCATTCAGATTTATTTTTAGTTTTTGAACTTTTTCAGGGGATAGATTTTCTGTGACATTTTTCTCCAGCAGGATCTGGGCGGCTTGAATACAAATCTGTCATTAAGCCATTAGACAGGCTCAACAAGAGCATTAAACATGAACTTCACATTCACTCTCAAGTACTGGTGTATATACAGTATATACAGTAACTGACTTCCAGACAATATTCACAGGTTAATAATGATGTTCACAGCTTGATAAAAATATGCATCAACCGTGACTGGAATTGACAAAGAACAAAGATTATACAGTTATTCACATTTAATAATGTTTAATTCTACTAATAATGACATTGTATCAATTATTTCTGTCTGACCATATCAATGTTTTGATCCAATATGCGAGACCAAGTTATATTTGTATTGTGGACAAAAACAATTTAAAATGTTTGAAATTTGAAGGACTTTAAATGATACGAGAAAGTCTACAGAGTGTCAAACACAACACTCACCTTTGTCTTGCCCTAAATCTGCAGATAAAATGAGCTTACCTCCTAAACAGAGGAACAGACAAGAGGGTCTTAACAGACGAATCTTCATAAAACATCCCTCCGCTCCATGTCAAACTAAATGCTTCTGACATGAGTGCTCCTAACAGCACTGTGGAGGAGACACTCCTGGAGTGACAGTATGTATGTAAATGCTGCACAGAGGAGGAGTTACCTGCACTTTCTGCTGCAGCAGCTGCAGCAGCTGCATGTCACTGCAGTGTGTGACCGCTGCTGCTGTTTGTGGGTTGTGGTACCTGTTGCACTTGTAAAGGTGTATATGAAACTACATATAGGTTATATATATTTATGTATATACATACAGTGCTCTCTTTCTGAAGACGTGGGTGCTGCAGGTGAAGACAAAAACAACACTACACTGACCAGTGTCTGAAAAACAAAGTAAAATGGCATGAAGTTCATGTAGAACCGGACACCGGAAGTGCCGTGAGTCCGTTTATGAGCGTTCATTTCTTAGTGTTATGACAATACGCTTCATTATGAATGACTTTGTTCTAGACACAAACCTCTTAGTTTCAGAAGGAGGCAGCGCGTACAGGGAGGAAAGGGGCGCGTTTGGAAACGTTTTCCGGGTTGACTGGACGGCTGTGCCTGCGTGAGCTCCGATCATGCGGCGTTGGGGAGCGTGTTGCGCGGTTCTGGTCGTGTCGCTGTTCGCTGGTTTGAGCTTTACGCGCGGTGGGAACGTGCTCGTGTTACCGGGAGAATACAGCCACTGGCTCAACATGCGCAACATCGTGGACGAGCTGCTGAACCGACACCACAGCGTCACGGTTCTGGTGAGCTCAGCCTCACCCACTGTGGACTTCAGGCGGCAGGAGAGGTTTCAGTACCTGGTGGTTGACGTGCCTCTGCAGGCGCATGAGGTGCACAGGCTGAGCGAGCAGATGCTTCACATCTGGATGCAGTACCCCCGACCCAACGCGCTGCACGTCGCGCTGCAGATTGTGGACCTGGTGGGGAAACTGCGCACAATGCACCGGACTATGTGCGACTCCATGCTGCGTAATGAAGCGCTGATCACTCGCCTGAAGACTTTACAGTTCGACGTGCTGTTTTATGATCCGATGATCATATGCAGTGACTTGCTAGCGGAGAAGCTGCAGTTGCCGTTCGTGCTCTCTTTAAGGTCCTCTCTTGGCTTTTCCATGGAGAGGTTGTGTGGACAGATGCCCGCGCCCCCCTCTTATGTCCCGGTTCCTCCGGCGGAGATGACAGACCACATGCGCTTCTCTGAAAGAGTGCAGAATGTGATCATGAACGTCGTTTATACATTCGCCTTCCGGATTGCCTTCATGAGTTTGGACAGTTACTACACTGAAGTATTAGGTAAGGTCCTCAATACCCAAACAGAGCCATTCATATCAACAAATAACTTTAGTGTAAGTCATATATAATTCGCTTTAAAAATCCAAGTTTATTTCTTAATGTGGTATTGATATTTCATGTCTAAAGTTTAAGTTTAACTGAAGGTAATGTTTGTTGGTTTTAATAAATTGAAGTTATAAAGTGTATCTATTCCCTGTTAGATTTTTATGGTACAGTTTATTGATAGCAGAACCTCTAACCTAAAACATCTTCTGAGCGTCTGCTGAGATTCTGAAGTGTTGGATGGGCACTTTAAGATGATCTGAGGAGTCACCAAGCCTACCCAACCTAATCCTGATCTTCTCCTTAAATGAGACAAAGGGTAATGGATTTTGGCAGGGTCACACATTTCAGCACAACAGAACATGGAGTGCACTGTAGTGCACTATAATTAAATCTGCAAGCAGCATTGATCAGGTGGCTAAAACTGTAACTGATTATTGGCATGAAAATGTCTTCAGGCCAGAATTCTTATCAGACGTGTGAAATTTGGGACAGATTTAACATTGCCTGTTTGAGTTAGAACAACTATTGCTTCATGTCGAAACATTGAAATTTTGGCAGGCTGCCATGGACGTGACCTTAAGCGAAAACTCAAACTAAAAATGCTTTTAGAAATTTAGCATTGCAGAGGCCTTTAGATTACACTGATCACATATGCAGATCTGATTACATCTTTAGGAGGAGTTTGTTAAAGTTTAACGCCTGGAAAGGCAAAATCTGCACAAAAAAATCAAAATGGCTGACTTGTTGGATTTAGGGTATGGCTCCAAGAGAAATGTTTGTAGGTGTAGAGATGATTCATGAGTTTCGTACAGGTAGGTAAAACAGCACGAGCAGCGCTTCATTTAAATTTTGTATGTTTTCAAGCATGTTTAGGCACTTAAAAATGCAATAAATTACAGAGAAGAATAAAAAATGGCTATTCCAGTAGGGTCCTCGCACCTAAAAACATGTAAATGAAGTCTGCTGTTTCACACAGTCACCATATGACTTTAAGTACTGTGTAAAACAGTGTTTCTCAAGCAGGGGGCCCGGGCCACTAGGGGACCTCAACAAACTTCTAAGCCTCAAAATGATTTTAAATGATATTAAATAAGACAAAATAAAAAAACAAATGTATTTTAATCTTTAAAATCTTATTTTATAACAAATACAAATATTTCTAGATATGGCAAGCTCTAGATTATTTTACTGGCGAGACATTGTGAGTGAGGGGGCCTTCAAATACAGTTTTGCACTGTGGGGAGGCCTTGAAGTAAAACTAATTATGAACCACAGGTTTAAAACGAACACAAAACACTGGCAAAACATTCAACAGCAAACTACAGATATTATGTGGCTATATGGTGTGAAAGGGGGACACTGATCCTAACAGAAGCATGTTGTTGTAAAACGATGTGGGTGAAAACATGAAAGCAAACTGAACTAGATCAATACTAAAATAATGCAGATGAATTGCTCATTTTTACTCTGTGTGACTCTTTGCACTCTTTCAGCAGTGTCTGAGTTCCTTAAAAACATGTTACAACCAACTGAAGATGTCCCTCAGCCGTGACTATTTATAATAAGGCACAACCTCGTACATTACTGCCTAATTAAACCAATTTTTTATTATAGGTCATACAAAAAGCAATTTTACAATGTGCTAATACCTTCTTGTGTGGATTGGGGCAATAAACATTGTCACACAAGATCTGCATGTTTATTGTGGACCTTTATGACTACATTAGGGTGAAGGGTGACTCTGCTGTCTATATTTCTTGTAGGGTTAATGTGTAACTATTTGTGGTTGGGGACAAACTGCACCCACCCGTCTAATGTAACATGACTTTTGAACATGCAAGCAGTCTCAGTGTGGAGAAGGAACAGGTCAGGGCAGTGTGGCATAACTTTATCAACCTCTGGATGAATAACACATCCCCCAGATACAGTCTTCATGGTCTGCCGTGTGATGTCAGACTTTATGACGCTCTCCTATGATGTATTCCTATGACTCCTATGATTCTGAATAAACAGTTTCATTTTGGTCCACTGTACACTGACATAAATGGTAACTGATGGTCATTTTGTCACCTTTAACTCATGACAACACATTAGTAAATGTCTAACAAGTGTCTTTCTGTCTGACTGTCTGTCTGTCTATAATAGACTAGAATAGAATCTAAAGTTGGTGGAAATTGTTACTGGTACAGCCATGTGACATTCATGAGACTGTAAATATGCAAATGTTGTGCAACTCAATACATACATTTCAAAGGTTTAATTGCTGTTCAGACCAAACATCATAATGGGTTGAATATCTGACTCAATTTATACTGGCTTTGTTTTAAAGGGACAGTTCACACAAAAATAGAAACATTTCCATCATTTACTCACCCTTATGTCATTTCAAACCTGTAAGACTTTTTCAATAGGATAATAAAACATTTTTTTTATTTTTGTGTGAATTATCCCTTTAAAATAATGGGCCATTATTGTTGGCCAAAATGTTTGAGTAACATTGAGAAACAGTATTTAGCAGACGCTTTTATCCAAAGTGATTTACAGTGTATTTAAAGTATACATTTAATCAATTCATATGTTCCCTTGAAATCAACCCCTAAACCTTTGTGCTGCTCTACCAGCTGAGCTACAGGAACACATTATTTCTGTCACAGGTAAACCCACATCGATGTGTGAGATTATGGGAAAGGCCGACATCTGGCTGATACGAACGTACTGGGATCTTGAGTATCCACGACCATTAATGCCTAATTTTAAATTTGTTGGAGGGTTACACTGTAAACCTGCCAAGCCTCTGCCAAAGGTAAGAATTCTTCAGAAATATCTGCTCTGTGTTATCTGAGGGTGGACATTATTACACACTTTACAAATTGCTATTAATTCTATGAGGAATTAAGGGATAATTCACAAAAAAATATCACTTTTGCCCTTGTTTACTCTCATGTCTTTCTAATGACATGGTGAGTAAATAATGGAAGAATGTTCATTTTTGAACTGAACTATCCCCTTCAAGATGCAATTACAAAATTCATTGTTAAACAACATCAGAAACACAAATCATCTGTAAACATGTTGACATGATTTCAAATGTTGTGAGATTTTTACAGCCCTGTGTAAAGATACACTGCTGCATCAAAGCCATAACACATGAGCAGTTAATTATTAATAACTCATTTGAAATGACTTTATACATTGTTGTGCATTTGAATCAGAATGGTTTGAGAAGGCATTGAGATGATTTTTGGGATGGACGTTTTCATGTTTTGTACAGCAGTGTCTGTGAGCATGACTGCATGAATGTGTTCATCTGTGTGTCTGTTAGGACCTGGAGGAGTTTGTCCAGAGCTCAGGAGATCATGGCATTATCGTGTTTTCATTGGGATCTATGATCAATAACCTGACAATGGACAGAGCAAACACGATTGCGTCTGCTCTCGGGCAGATGCCGCAAAAGGTGTGTAACAGTGACCTCTCACTCTTTCAGGCATGTTTTTCCCCCCATTCATTTTCTCCATAGGGATTTCCAAAAAATCTTAAAGACTTCTAAGGTTGAAGAGCTGTTCAGAGAGGAATCACAACATTAAAAACTTGATTTAAAGCAAATCTGACAAGAATACAAGGATGCAATTGGTACATGTATCGGTCATGTTGACTCAAACAACTTTCACAGTGACACTCCTTAGCTCCACCCAACAGGAAGTCAGCCATTTTAGATATTCTGAAAAGTGCATGTTGTTAACTTTTAAATACTCCTCTTAGGGATTTCATGTGATTGTTACCAAACTTGGTGAGGATCATGCCAAGACATTAAAGATTTAAAATTGCAAATTGCAAATGGGAAACAGGACGTCAGTCATTAATGTCTTGGCATAATATTTGCCAAATTTGGGGATGATCCCATAAATCCCCTACGAGGAGTATTTAAAAATTCAGAGCCTGGAATTGACAAAAATTCCACATACAATCTAAAATGGCCGACTTCCTGTTGGGGAAAGCTAATGAATGTAATTTTAAAAGTTGTCCAGATTTATAGTGCTTGGGCCTATCATCGCTGCTTGCAGCTATATTACATATACACACACGCACATATATAAAGTATAATCAGTTTAATAATGAATTTCATGTTTTAATTGTATACACTTCACAGGACTGAAGAGGTTTAGCTGTCATGTTTCATATACATTTAAACATTGTCATTTTAAACATTTGATCAAGTCTGTTAGCAATAATCACATTTATTTATATGAAAATATGACCATTGATTGTACAGTATTCTGATGCTCGTTTATTTTAGCACCAGGACATACAATAAATGTTGATTACGTTGATTATCTAATAACAATTAATATGAAAACTTTTAATGTAGAATTATACTTAATTATACTTAGAATAAGTAAACATAATACCAAAACATGTTAATCAAAACATTCTCAATGAGCCCTAAAAAAGCAAGATGTACTTTTGAAGAATGTGGAAATGTACAGTATGAATGTATTTGATTACAGTCGTGAATAGAATCACAAAAACCAAGTCAGGAGGGCAAAGGGAAATGAAGTTTGTGAACTCACGTGTTTGAAATCCTATTAGATATGAGGGGAAAAGAGAATTCATGTGCGACTCAATTCATCAGTCCATCAGAAATGTTTACTGTAGGAAATGAACAGCTGTGTTCAGTAAACCGACTGCTTAGATGTTAATATCCACAGTGCATAATATGTTCCCCCATGTGTGTATTTGGGCAGGTTGTTTGGCGCTACAGCGGGAAATCCCCAGAAACTCTGGCCCCTAACACTAAACTCTACGACTGGATCCCACAGAATGATTTACTTGGTAAATTTTACATTGGTCACTTTAAATTACTAATGTCAATTGATGTTGGATAGATGTTTCTTCTTATAGGACATCCAAAAACAAAGACCTTCATTACTCATGGTGGGACAAATGGACTGTATGAGGCCATTTATCATGGGGTCCCCATGGTGGGTTTACCTCTGTTTGCTGACCAGCCTGACAACCTCGTCCATATGAAAACCAAAGGAGCTGCTGTTATGCTGGACATCAACACGATGGTGTCCAAAGACCTGGTGGAAGCTCTCAAGACTGTCATCAATAATCCAATGTAAGCTGAAGCCTTGAGGTTCAATCTTCAGGTTCAATATATTAACTTTCTAAATGTGTGTATTACTTTAAAACAAAGCCTAGATCATGCTTCATTGAGGGCAAGCGATGTAACCAAAGTATGAGTAATTTAAATTCAGGGTTATGGTAAAGTAAACCCCCTCAGGTAAAAGGCACTTGTCATGTTACTTGTCATTTAAATTTGTGTTTCATTGGAACCTCTTGCTTTATCTTTACCTTTCATCATGATAGATTTAAAGGTAGTCAATTTCAGAGATATTTGCAATAGCAACCTAGCTTACAATGCATAGGATGGGGACCTCCATTCAGAGTGCTTTCCAAAACACTCCAAAGCTGTTCTCCTGTAGCTCAGTGGTAGAGCATTGTGTTAGCAGCACAAGAGGTTGTGGGTTTGATTCCCAGGGCGCACATGTACTAAGAAAATGTATAACTTCAATGCACTGTAAGTCGCTTTGGATAAAAGCATCTGCCAAATGTAAAGACATGCTCCTCCAACACATAAACACATTTTATGGTCCTGCGCCTTGCTCTCCACTGAAGATACATATTTATATGTTAACATATATATAAAAATATATTTAGACCACTTCACTTAGTGATTGCTATCAAGCTGTGAAAAGACTGTCAACCAGCATAACACAAAAATGTTTCTTAAAAAATGGTCTACTCTGCCTTTAAAGAAAATATTTTTTTCTCAAATATGTCTCTGTACAAACTGCTGCACATTCAATAATTGGAATATTTTTTTATCTGCACAATGTTTTCTTAAGGTACAAGGAGAGCATCATGAGGCTCTCCAGAATTCACCACGACCAGCCGGTAAAGCCTCTCGAGCAGGCTGTGTTCTGGATCGAGTTTGTCATGCGGAATAAAGGAGCGAAACATCTGCGGGTTCAGGCGCATGAGCTGACCTGGTATCAGTACTACCTCCTGGATGTAGTGGCCTTCTTACTGGCAGTAGTCTCACTGATCATGTTCATTTCCATCAAAACATGCTGGTTCCTGTTCCGCAAGTGCTGCAGAAGAACTGTTCCTGAGCGCAGGGCGATAAAGAACAAAACCGAGTGAATTCAAGAGTGAAGATGCTTTCTACAGAGATGGTGTGATATGTTGATTGCCCAGTGTGTGTCCAGTGTGTACTCTGAACGGTACTGTCCTTAAGAGCTTTAAAATACGTTTTTGGAAAATATTAAATATGTTTTTAAATAATGAATTTCATTCATTCAAAGTGGTTGGCATTTGTTTCTATTCATTGAGAACCAGGCTACATTTTACATGTAGATAAAGTCTTTCCCCTGAGAAACGTTTCCAAAAGAAATCAGGGCTTTGCTATAATGATATTTTCAACCTACTGAATTTTATTTTTAATTACAAATTCAATGAAGACGTGAAATATTTTTGCACATCTGAAAATAATAAAAAACAGGGTTTGTACAAGTACTTGAAATTTTTCACAGTTGTATTTTTAAAAAGCGCTTGAATTTTGGATAAAGCACTTGAAACTGCTTGAATTGCTTTCCTACTAGTTCATAATCTGATTGAAAAGTTCACTTTTTAAGTCAGAATGTGATAATTGCTTTTGACTTCCCCATCAGATGAAAAGGCCTCCAGTCTCGCTGCTCACTCTGATTCTGTGTGTATAGTTTGAGCTGATGGGCTATTTTCATGTGCACATGCCTGTGCTTAACCAGCTGTAATCTGAGGTTACCTTAAACTAACTCCAGGTCTGACCAAAACACATTTTAAAAAATGTTACATACAATGTACATCAGAAATAGTGCTGAAACAATGTAACATTTATCATACAGGACATTGCAAAATAATTTACCTTTAAAACAAATGCTTTCTACTTACAGTATTCTTCTCCTATTAAAATTACATATTACAATTATTAGCCTACATGAAACTGCAGTGTTAATTTGTTTATGTATTACATGATTTATGTGTGTGACTTATTTATAGCCTAATTCACAAGTGGCTTACCAGCCTGTAGTTTACTAAAAGAACTCCACGTGAATTGAATTTGTTCAGACAAAACTGATTTAGACCCCAGCGATAGACTAGTATAAACAGAACTGATTTTGAATTTTTCCTTGCCTAGAGAACAAGTCTCCACATCCTCCACCTGAAAAGCTGGTTGACTCTCATGTTGACTATGCTTCCCTCAAAGCAAATGTTCAACAGAATTAGGCCCAAAATCTAGTAGTATAGTTGACTGATATCCTTTTCTTATATGTTACTGAGGATATTTACTGAGGTTACTTTACCTGGATTCAGAAACAGGGTCCTATGATTTGAAAGCTCCAACAGGGAGAGACAAGAGAGACACTATAACATACAACAAGCATGCCAGCTAAGCATAATAGATTTGTCAGCCTTTGAACAAATGTGTCTTTATTTATGCTTTACCTTAACCTGCTGAATTTTATATATTGTCTCTGCGCTTCCTCCTTATTTCCAAGTGAATTTATACCCTCATTAACTAACATCTGCATTTAGACTGTCCATTAAATGAGCAGCTCATTTTAAAGCATTTACAGACTTTAAACAGTTCTGTGCTGTTGTCACGGGGCTGCCCAGAGAAAATATATCGTTGGCCCAAGGGCAAAATTGTTTCAGGCCCTGCATGGGCTAACACATAGGAGAGCCCATGCAGGCTTTCAGTGGGCAAGACCAAAGTGGGTTGCCTACAGAAAACCTACATTGAGGCCTACAGGGGCAAAACTGCTGTGGGCATCGAATTGACTTATATGGTTAAGCCAACGTGCTCTGTAAGATCACAGAACTCTGGACTTTTGGTAGTACCTAGAATCGCAAAGTCTGCTGAAGGAGGTAGAGCGTTTCCACATTGGACTCCTAAACTCTGGAATAACCTTTCTGACACTGTTCAGGGCTCAGACACTCTCTCACAATTCAAATCTAGAGACAAGCCAAACATTCACATAATATATTCCAAACCCTAATATTCCAATTACATTGGAAATATTCAGGTTTCTATCTCAGGATACCCATCCTGGGGTAGCTTTCATTTTTCTGTAAAAAGCTTTGAAAAGATTTGTTTTGTGAAAGCGTTACACAAATAAACGTGAATTGAATTGAATATAGGGCCTGTGTGGATTTTCTTTAAACAAGCCCACAGTGATATGGCCCAGAGAAAAGGCTCATGAGGGCCCAAAAGAGCAATTCACACCGGGCCTGTGCGGGGTTTTGTGTGGGTTTGTCCTGCCCACACTGACCCGCACTAAACCCGCAGCGGTTCCGCACTAAACCCGCAGTAAACCCTCAGCGGTTCCGCACTAAACCCGCAGTAAACCCGCAGCGGGCCCGCACGGGCAGGTCTGCTGGGATTGTAGTGTGAGGGTTGCCAGATACGCACAATGTATTGCTATTTAACCCTTACGGTAATTCAATGAATGGACGGATGTAAACAATTCACACGTATGAAACTACGGTGATTCCAGTGTTGTCGACTCGCGGTTTATGTTGAAATTGAAGTCCTTTTAAATGATGCTGCGGCGTTTTCAGCAGAATAAAGGACTGTCATATTTCATGGATTTGTATTTGAAACGCTACTATCCCCGAGCACCCATCCCGACTCCGCCAACACCGATGCTGCAGCAGAACAGCGCGAATATCTGGCAACCCGCAGTCACTGCGCCGCGAGAGGAAGAGATCCGCCATCTTACAGCAGACACACGAGCAGCGAAGAAAACAGCGCGGTGAGATGTGAGGAAAGAGTGATAAAGAAACACACACCTGCAGAAAGAGTGAGAGAGTGAGAGAGAGAGAGAGTGAGAGCTGTGAAGTGTGCGTCATCCACACAGGGCTGAATATGTCCGTCGACAGGAGAGAAGACAAAGGTTGGTCTTTATTAGCCGCAGATATCGGCTTACATCATGCTCTGTGATTCTTGTCATTACATCCAGAAACTGTTATTGATGTTATTCATCGTTTAGTTGAAGTTACAAACACACACGTGTCGAAATGTGATGTCAATGTGAAAGAGACTGTACGATCATAGACAACAGCTTAGCAGGATGCTAACTCGTGTTGTTTTGCAGGATTTTGAGCTCATAATATTTACTGTGATTTTAGATAGGAATGTTATTGTTGTTGTCAAATGTCCCCTAAACGATATAAACAACAGAGACCGTGTTTTTCTCAATGAACTAAAACCTTTACTCATGGAAAATATTGATTTTGTCGATGTCAAAGAACAGTTTATATTTGTTGTTTACTCATTGTTGCAGTGTTTTGTGTTACTTTGCTGTAGTGTATGTAATATGTTGTATATGTCATCATGGAAGTAATTTAGTAAACAAATAATGCCCTGTAGACTATAGTAAACTGTGTTAATTAAAATAAAACAGTAAAATGTGCTTTCACTTGCAGACGGGGAACTGAATGTACTGGAAGATATTTTGACTGATGCTCCTGACCAGGACGATGAGCTGTACAACCCAGAGAGTGAACATGATATTAATGAGAAAAAAGGTACGTGTCCATAGAAAAGCTTTTAAATCAGGAACGTGCCCACCTGAGACTTCACACCAAACCCAGTTCTGCTTTTAAGGGTGGACTGTCATGTTGCAGGTGTTACATTTTGGTCCACTTTCTCAGACGTGTTATTGACATGATGATTGGGTGGGCTCTTCCTGAACAGTTGGGTGGCTTTTAGCCAGAATAACCCAAAAAGTATACCAGATTCTACTAACCCCTTAAATTCATGCCTTAGGGTCTAAAAGAAAGAGTGAACGAGGAGACAGTCAAGATGCAAAGCGGCTCCGATCGTCAGGGCACGGCACCAGACAGCCGCTGAAGAGAGGCGTCCCTTCTGCCAGATCAAACAGCAAAAATATGAGCAACCCCAGAGTAAGACATGCATCTGAAGAGCTGTATGAGGACAGAAAGAGCCACGCTGGGAGAGGAGCAGCACCTCAGGCTGTCCTGTCTAAAGGATACAGCGAGAAAGGCCTGACACGCGGCAGAGACTCTCAAAAACGAACCAAACCCCTGATGCTGGAACTGACAGAGGTAAGAGAACACAGTTACTACAGATAGATGGAACAGACGTGTGCCTAAATGCCAGTGGCCAATGAATAGAGAAGGTTTACCAGCCAAAAATATGTGTGTGTTCCCTGGGTATCAAACCCACCACCTTTGCACTACCAGCTGAGCTACAGGAACACTACGCTTTTGCTATAAGCTATAGAGAGTATAAAGAGAACACTTTAAAGAGAACATAAATTTTATTTTACATTGTCAGATTAAACAGAACTGAAGTTAAAGGGGATGTAGGGTTTAGGCTGTAGCGTACAACTGTAAGTAGAGGCCGAGATTCACACTCAAGGCCACATTTGTTGTATTTAAAAATCGAAAATATTAAAAATGTTTAAAAATTATGCATTTTATATTTTGCTACTGTTCTTTTCCTGACTGGTGTATAACAGGAACCTGATTTTTATTTATTTTAGTGGTGTAGTTTAATAAAAGGGACAGTTCACCCAAAAGTTTCATCATGTTCTCACCTGCATGGCATTCCAAATCTTTGTGACTTTATTGCTTCAGAGGAACACAAGACAATATTTTTGGCAAAGGGAAATTATTAATCATGATTAGTCTTGAAGGACAAAACCTGCAGTCACATGCTGGCAAAAGAGCAACCGTGTGTAATATGCACTTGTTTTTTTAGAAGATGCGGAGGAAGAGTGAGGAGAGCACTGGCAGGACCAGCCGCTCCTCCAGAGAGGAGGCGAATTCAGAAGAGTACGCATCAGAGCAGGGGACTGGGAGCTCTGTGGCCTCCTCTGAGGGCAACTGCTCAGATATAGAAGAAGAGGAGGTCATGGAGGAAGGAGAAGAAGACAAGGAAGCAGAGGAAGAGGAGGAGGAAGAAGAGGAGGTAGAAGAGGAGGAGGAGTACGAGCTGGAGGAGGAGGACCCGCGGGAGGCAAATGAACAGAATGATTACGACACCCGCAGTGAAGCCAGTGACTCTCAGTCAGAGTCTGTCTCGTTTTCAGAGGGCGAGTCTGTACATTCAGTGTCAGGCTCAGATGTGTCAGGTGGGTGCTGCTGAAGATCACAGCTGGTTAACCAAAAGAAAATAGATTACTAGCTGTTTAGCATCAGATCAGGTTTATAGCTCATTTTGACTAATAAATGTCCTCTTGTTTATTTTCTTTAAGTGGTCACAAACTCTGTTTTAAACCCTAGTGGTCTGCCTCACAGTCTACACAGACGACTGCCTGCGAAATTTTGCACAAAACATGCCAGTGTAACAGAATGGGTTGTGATGTAACAATCTGTTTATTCAGAGCTGTTTAAATGGCTGAATCAATTGTATGGTTTGCTTTAAAGTGCTGGAAATATTACAAATATCACAACAGATAACAAATGGTGCATTGTTTCATTACATCAAATATTCTAAATATTAAAGTGGCTGGTTTATATTTAATGCATAATGTACAGGAAAATTTGGAATGGAATTGTTTTTCTTTTTAGGATTTTTATTTGTAAAGTCAGTTCACATTGTGAATGAATCAGAATAGGTATCTCACTAAGTTTGAATATAGTTGATTAAGACTAATCATGTTGTTAGAAGTTTTCACTATGGGTCGCTGCCTGGCTGTGTTCATCAATGGACAGGAAATAATTTGGCTAACAATTGGAGCCCAAGAGATCTCAAATAATCCTTGACATTCTAACATAAGGGACATGTTCTCCCGTTTACTGCTCAGATGAGGGAGGCAAAGGGAAGCCGCGCGCTAGAGGGATTTCACCAATCGTTTTTGATAGAAGTGGAAGTTCAGCCTCAGAGTCATATACAGGTATTACTCGCTCAGTAACAGAAACATCAACAATTATTCTAGTCATAACATTCAGAATACTCTTAATAGTGTGATTTGATGCTCATAAATACAACAGTTTTTTCTAATTAGGCAGATAATGAGTGTAAACTGACCTGCCTCTGCCCTGGTGGGTCACAAACAAAGAGCCAAATGACCTCATAAAACATAGAGATTGTTGTCTTAAAGTCATGATAATTCTTTAACTGATATTGGAAGGGTAGTTCAAGAGTGATACTGAGTTAAATCAGGTTGGATTGCAGGGGCAGATTACTGACGTCATCCTTGGCAGAGCAGGTCAGATTACAGATGAATTTTCATACACACACACACACCTGATGGCAACCTGAAATAGTGTGAATTTCCAACAACCAGACCATGTCTGTTCTCTGGTGTTCACCAAGATGATGTTCTTAGCTTGTGGGAGTGACACAACACTGATCCTGGTTAGATGTAGATGCTGGATCACTTCATGCTCTGGGTTTATGGTCTTCTGTTGCCTTGCAGATTATTCAGTTAGAACTCATGGGGCTGCATCTGAGCATGTTGTATCTATAGGACAGAAGACCATTTCTCAGGTATTGGATGTTTTGAAACCGGAATAGGCGTTATAACCATACACAGTGGGAGTACTGGCAATCACCCACTCCGTTTTGGCAAATCAGGTAAAGAGATTGAGAAAACGCCTATCCCAGTTTAAAAATGCCCAATAATCAGAAAAGGATATGTGTCATGCAGAGACGTCAGTCTCTCTTGCTTGGTTTTCTTCAGCTAATTGTTAAAGCGTCACGTGTCTCTGATTTTCAGGGTCTGATAAGAAACACGAGAAGCTGTCGTCTTCAGTCAGAGCTGTGAGGAAGGGTAAGAGTGTTAGACTCGCAATGAGATCTGTGACTGCTTTCTAACATGCATGTCTGTAATCTGTTGTAGTAACATTGAGTGTTATCACTGTGTTCCCTCAGTCTTTAAAGATCAGACCAGCAAGCTGAAGTATATCCTGAGAGAGGCCAGATTCTTCCTCATCAAGAGCAACAACCACGAGAATGTTTCCCTGGCCAAAGCAAAGGTGCGTCACTCCACTGCACTGTTAGTGGCCGCAGAGTAACACTTTCATATACACTGTACCCAGTTAAAACCGAGTCCTTTATCTCTCCACAGGGTGTGTGGTCCACTCTGCCTGTCAATGAGAAAAAACTCAATGCAGCTTTCCGCTCTGCCCGGAATGTTCTGCTGATCTTCTCTGTCAGAGAGAGTGGAAAGTTTCAAGGTGCGTCTTAGAACTGCAGAGTATATGTGCAAACAGGGCAATCACAACAGACTAGACTGGGGACCAGTTTTTAAAACCAGTGAGTGGTGTTGATCACAACCTGCATCGGTAGCAGCATGGCATGTTGTGAAAATAGATTAGAAGATTAGACAGGCTAAATGGCTGTTTCAAGAATTTTTTATATATTGATGATGATGATGATGCAGGGGTATAACAATATACCAATGCCACGGTTCGGTTCAGTTTGCTGAGGGGGGAACCAGCAATGCTAAAGAACACTAGTCACTTTTATAACTTCATAGCAATAATACTTTAAGACATTAACTTTAGTGTACAGGGGAATTCACCTGTCAGAAGCTCCTATGTAGGGGATTTGTGAATTTTGGGGTAGGGTGCAATCCTGCAATTCAGGCCCTGATATTTAGAAAAAATACAGCTCACCTTTACCAGTAGATTTTAAAAGTGTACAAATTACTGTTTAATCAAATGTCAAGGAAGAAAACAATGGAGTACGAGAGTCCTGCAGTACTTACCGTGGGTGGTGTATCATGGTTGTTGCACCCCTATTATTATTATTTTACCAGTAGGTGATACTGTCCCCTAATGACACATTACCTTTAACAAAAAAAAGTCGTCTTTCCTATATCAACAGCTGTTTAGCCTGTAGTTTTATCAGAAAATCTGTAAAAAAAAAAAAAAAAAAAGACTTTGCACCTCATTAGTTCTTGGCCCTTAATTATATCATCAGAATTTACTATTCCATCATTTTCGGTCACATTCTGTAAGTTTGTGAAATCCTTTAAAAGCTGGGTCAATCCACCAATTAAATCTCAGTATAAATGCTTGCTTTGTCTTTGTTGGGTTCTGAATGAATGTGTGTGTTTTTTTTCTCAGGTTTTGCTCGTCTGTCGTCTGAGTCTCATCATGGAGGTTCTCCCATCCACTGGGTTCTGCCCGCAGGTATGAACGCCAAGATGCTTGGAGGAGTCTTCAAAATTGACTGGATCTGCAGGTACTAAACCATAAAAATATCGTTTGTGTCTGTACTGTTAAGACTTTGTCTGGGCTGAGGCCACTACGTAAATCCAATATAATTCTTTTAATATAAATTCCAATATTAAACTTTTTTAATAGTCCTGGTGACCTTACTCGGTCTGAATTTACCATGGTTACATCTGCATGTTTAGTGCTTTCATGTGTAGAGCTACTTTCATGTACGACTCTGTGAAAGTGTCATCAGTACTGAAGAATCAGAGTGTTGCATGTCTCAGTGGAACTGTGACAGCAGCATTCAGATGATGTCACTGCAGTGTAGAATGATGATTTCTGCTGAGGTTTGTTTTCTTTCTGTCTGAAGGCGTGAACTTCCTTTCACAAAAACAGCCCACCTTACCAACTCCTGGAATGAACACAAGCCAGTGAAGATTGGACGTGATGGCCAGGTTAGCTGTTTCATCTTTGCCTACATGCAGTCTCCATGTGTTTGTGTATTTTGGAAATTTAGATTATTAGTTCTTCCATTTTACAACAGGATTTTTATGTGTATGTGCTATTATTCATGTGTCAAGCTTTTGCTTTTATTTAATATAGTCTTGTGCCAAAGATTTTCAAATATAAATGCCTTATATATATATAATTTTTTTTTGTGTGTGTGTGTAAAATTGTGTAAAGTAAATGTTACATACCAGATTATAAAAAATCTAATTTTAATCTAGATTTTTACCCGCCATCCAACACAAAACACATTATTTGTGTTAATAAACACTTTGTTTAAACGCATATTTCTCAATATTATATGTTGTGTGTTCTCCAGTAAATTAATCTTACTCTTTAAGAATATTTATTATTATTAATAATTTCCTTATTGTTCAATCATGTTAATTTTCTTTCTCTTCACTGTCCCATATGGCATCTCGTGCCTTGTGGATGTAAACGGCCGTCTCCAGGAGATCGAACCGGACTGCGGGACACAGCTGTGCATGCTCTTTCCTTCTGACGAGAGCATCGATTTGTATCAGGTCATTCACAGAATGCGCCACAAGAGGAGGATGCACTCGGAGCCCCGATCTCGGGGCCGAGCCCCTCACAGAGAGCCTGCCCCCCGAGACCTGGGAAGGTTAGAAATGTTCTTTGGACTGATAGTGCACACTTGTGTCCCCGTCACCTGACCCAATGGGCACAAACGTGTGTTTTTTTACCACCCTCGTCTTCATCGCACAAGCGAATGTCAGAGAAGAGCCTGAAAACAAGCAGAGCGGACAGCTGTGTGGATCTCTCATTCTGTCTAATGTTGATGGTGGTGTGTAAGTCTGAGCTGTGCTAGTAACAGATGTCCTGCAGACTCAGAACAGTGTGGGTACCTGTGTAGTCGTAGCACTGAGGTTGCTTTCTTTCTGTAGATGTTTACATTTGTTCCCAAAGCCTTTTCTTGCAGGAGTGTCCGAGTGGGATAGAGCCAGTCAAATATGGGACTCTTTTAAAAGGAGCCGTAATTGTTAAGCAGAAGATGACACATCGGTTTGAGGGCCAGACAGCTGTCGTTGTAAAACAAACCAAAAAAAGCTTTCAAGAGGAGCATATTTTGGGACTTTTTTGCTGGGTTACCTTTCCAGAATAAATAAAACCCAGTGTGTGCTTGTGAGTAGATATAGTAATGGTGTGCTGGGTGTAGTGTCAGACGTTGAAACAGAGAGAGGGAGACAAAGCGAGCATGTGTTCTTCTGCACAGCGTCCTGTTTGCCCATGGACTCGACCAAACCAGGGACTGTTCCTATAGAGTCCTGCTTTACATGAACTGTCTACTGTCTACAGGGCCTTCACTTTTCCTCAGAAAAATGGCCAAAACATGGACTTTTTAACATCCCCTACTCTCTCCAGACAAACGTTATAAGGAAATGTGTTGGTTTACATTGTCTGGCCCCAGTCCTCCCCCCACCCCCCAGTGATGGACTGAAAAATAGAGTTGATCTTGGCATGTATATGTGTCCCATCCCTCCCCTGTCAGCCCTAAACAGCCCCCGTCCCAATCAATGGGATGTTCCAGCTGGTGGTAGGTAGGCGCTTTTGTTCCTCTCCTCTGGACTAATGGTGTAAAATGATGCCTCCACTCTTCCTTCTTCTGGGTTTCTGTCAGCTCTTCATGGACTAAGAACGCCAAGAGAAGGGTTGTTTCCAAATGTCTGGATGTCTTCTCTTTGGCAATTTCATTTGCAATGGACTCCACTACTTATTGTCCCCCTTTCCTCCGACTCCCATTTAAAATGTGTTAACCATAAGATGGACTATTATATGAACTTTTACTCTATAAGTATTTGCCAACGTTAACAGTCACAAAACGACAAGAAAGCGGTATGTTACACTCTCAACCAGATTATCTTTGTTTGTTTGAATGGGATTTGTAACATTTATTACAATGAAGTTTTCACCACATCTATTCAATGGATATGTTTTAAGAGAAAGTTAGGATAAATAATAATTGTAGATGTAGAGACTCGTGTTCTAAACATCACAAGAGCGTTTAACTTTAGTCTGTTTGGGCACAGGTGAGGGCATCTTCCAGGCTTCTTGTTGTCATCCAAATATAAAATGATGTGTTCTGACCATTGACAGAAGCACAAGTTCATGGTTTTAGGAATGTTACGGGTTCAGCAAGTTAAACTCTGTTGACAACATCTGTGGCATAATTGATTGCCTCAGAAAATAAAGTAAATGAGTAAATATCATGGTATCAGTAAGTCATTTACTATAGAAGGTAAATGAGGACAGAATTTAAAAGCAGAAATATATATCTTGTGTTTTTGTAAAAGCTTTTATTTTTGCATGTTTTGTTTAAAATGTCAGTCATTCTTTTTGAGGTGGATCTACTTTTCTAGTAGATGAACTAGTAGTTGTATGTTGATGTAATTCCTGTGGGTGGAGTTTGTTCTGTTTATGGTGTCATGCACAGTTTACAGTGGTTACTGCCTTTAAATGCTCATTACACTGACGTCACTGACACGATTCTGTCATTATTGTGATGCCAGCACAGTTCATGTTTAATGCTGTACCGTATGAAACGCTTCAGAAACCTTTTATTTCTGTGTGTAAATTTTTTTAACATCTCGGGTCATTAACATTATGCCATCAGTGCTGTTGAAAGAGTTTAACTTGCACCTGGAAAATTCGTTTTAGCAGAATTATACACAGTATATGAAAATACACAATGAAATACCAAGAATTTAGTGTAACTTATAACCACAATTGACTTTAAGCCTAATGTAGATTAAATACTTAACCTGTTAACAATTCATTTCATGCAGTTAACTGAAATATTTTAGAATGAAAATTAAAAACAAATGACCTGTCATATGTAGCCTCACAGACACTGATTAAACTGCAGGCTGGTGTTTCATGTATGATTTTGAAATCAGTGCCATGTTTCACATGACTGTACCTGGTTCACATAGGCGTCGTCCAGAGGAATACGACATGCACAGCCGGAAGCGGCCCAGGATAGATTATCCTCCAGAGTTCCCACAGAGACCAGGTCAATATCTGCCATGTTTCCTCTCTCTCTGTTGGATGCTGCGCTTTCTGAAAGAAGGCAGACAGTGTTTCTCGCTTGTTGTAGCTCTTCATTGAGGCCTGTTTTGTGTTTTAAGTATGCAAATGGAACGTTTAATGAATGTTGCATTTATTTTTTTTAAATGTTGATCTTTTGGTCTTGTTTGAGTTGTCTGGTGAAATTTTCTTTGTTGTTTTTCTTGTCTGTATAGGTTTTATGCAGGACCCCCGCAATCCACCTGTGGACAGGTAAGTCTTGCCATTCTTCCCTTTTCTTTCATTTGTGAATTGACACATGATAAACTTCTCTCTTCACACAGGCGCTTCTCTGGTGTTAGAAGAGATGTGTTTCTTAATGGAGTAAGTTTTTCCCACCTAACCTTTCAATCATTTAATTCGCTACGCAGACCTGTTTAACTTCTGTAATCCATAAAGAATGTTTTTGAGTGATGTGGAAAAAAGTCAAGTGGTTGTAGGGATGGGGTTAAAAGAATCACCAGATTTTGATAACACGTTCTTATTTTTAGTCTTACAATGATTACATGAGAGAGTTCCATCATAACATTGGTCCTCCTCCACCCTGGCAGGGAATGGTGAGTAATGAGTGAGTTCTCAGTTGTTCTGAGGCCAGCTGGAGTGTGGTGTAATAATAATGATGCTGCTGTTTGTCCTGAAGGCCCCATACCCTGGAATGGAGCACCCCCCGCAGCACCCATACTACCAGCATCATCCTCCTCCTCCACAGGCCCACCCTCCGTACTCTGGACATCACCCCATGCCGCATGATGCCCGCTTCAGAGAGAAACGGGTCGCCCGCTCCTTTGCCTCCAGTCTGGTAATGATCAGCTGAAGAATCTTTTAAAACCTAGTGAGCTGACTACATAGACTACATAGACTGCAGTTGAAAGAACATGAGGGCGGTTCTGAAAGTCAGGTTCAGATGTGGACTCTGTGGTATTCTGTGATGCAGGATCATCATTAGTGCATTGTTCTGTTGAGGGTTCAATCAAACAGTGCCATTTCTTGTACTGATGTTAATGCTCTGCTTGTGATTGGCTGGCAGGCTGTCTCAGAACCGTACAATAAAACATTGGTTTTAATTACATGTTTGGCATGCATGTTTGATTATTGTTGCATAAATATGTGCATTACTACCTCAGCTGCACATCCTTTATGCTACCTGTTTATGCAGCGGACAAGAAGACAAAGAAAGCAGACAGGGTTCTTTATGAGATGCTTCTGAGTTTGTGCTGATTCTGTTTTCTAATCTTTCTGGTAGCACGACTATGACATGCGCGTGGACGACTTCCTGAGACGCACACAGGCAGTGGTGAGCGGCCGCAGGAGCCGCCCGCGTGAACGAGACCGACAGAGGGAGCGAGACCGTCCTCGTGACGGCCGTCGAGACAGAGAGAGAGAGCGCGGGAGAGAACGAGACCGTGAGAGAGAGCGCATTCGAGATCGTGAGAAAGAAAGAGGCCGATACCGGAGATAGGGATGTTTATTCTTTTTCCTTTGTTTTGTAGATAATGTTAGGGTTTTTTTGTCCTTTTTTTTTTTTTTTTTTTTTTTTTTTTACAGTTGAACTGTTTAACAGAGAGCTGAACAACCTTTCTGTATGTTTTTTTTTTAAATGTTTCTTGAACCCCTGCCATTATATCATGCAAACAGTACATCACTCTAAACTGTGAAAACCAAAAAGTTTTTACCCTCAGTTCTTATGTTTTTTTTTTAATTCAGTTCTTTAGTTTCATTTCAGATTGTGAGGAAACTTGCTGTTCTTTCTGCTTACAGTTTTTAAGTGTCTGACAGTGTTGGCTAGCTCTGTGCTCAGCTCTGTGCTCGTCTCTGTGCTTTCTGTTCTACATTTAAATGAGGTCAGAGGTGCCTGTATTCAGTGGCACTGCTAAACATGACTGTTGTATCTAGTCTGTTTCTTTAGCTTTGTCCAGAACCAGCCTTGTTTTCTGGTCTTTGGATTGGAAAATGAGGACGTATTGCCACATATTAATAATCTGTCAAGTGAAAGGATTGTAAATGTTATGAAGGCTTGCAAAATAACTTGAGCCATTTGTGTTTGAAGGATTTGTGTGTCTTTTGTGGATACGTTTTGTACAAAACAAAAAACTAAATGAAAGTGAATTGCTGGCGTCGTGTGTTTATAAGGAACAGAGCATTAACTGATGAAAGTTATTTCAACAAAGTTAGGAATTGTTAAACTTGATCATAAAGTATCATCTAAGATTCCTCCCAGGCTGTACTGTATGTTTAAACTTCTAGCTTTATGAATTTCTTAGTAAAAAATGATCAGTGTAAAGATCTTCTAGTAATCATGTCTTGAAGAGGTTTTGTGGTCCAGTGGAACACACATGGATGTTTAAACTTCTGCTTGATTTTTTTTTGTGAGTACACACACGAAGTCTGTAGCACTTCTGGAACGGGGCTGTTTGAACAAAAAACAAAAGAACGTTTTACATTTATAATTACAATAATACAGTCGAATTACAATAAAGATAACCCTTATTCTTTTCTCCATTACTGAGTATTAAGTAAAATGTTTTATAAGAATAATTTGTAATCATTTTTGTTTTCTTAGACTATAATGTTGTTCCGTGCTTTTGTTCAGGTCAAAGCATTAGATCTATAGCTATTGGATTTTACTGAATATTTTCCTGGTTTAGCTATTGGTATCCTAATTGCATTCTCAGCATTAGGGATGAGACCCCTGCCCCTTAACGTTATGGGCTGGTCTCAATAACATCTCTAAATTGTAATGAAAAACTGAAGTATTTAATTCATTTGAATATATTATAATTTATTGTTTGAAGGCAGCAAGTGTGCAAAACATAATATACTGGAATATTGTACATGTAGCTTACAACAAAAGAAAAAATATAAGACACTTCTTTAGCACCACCCGGCCAGCTCATCTCATCTTTCAACACACACAGTTTCAGCACTTTCCTAACAACTGATCCATTACTATCACAGTTTGCAACCCCAAAGCTCAGATAAAGGGGTAATAAATAAAGTAATGGGTTGTTTTAGGTACCTCGTTGTTATGGGATCATTATGAACTTACCATGGTAACAGATCTTTTAGAATTGATAAACAGTAGAAACAGTAACTGCAGTAAAACTATAGACAAAGATTATTTGGTCAGTTATCTGCTATGGTGACTCAAAGCTATTGACCAGTACTGACCCATGTGTATCACCACCTGTATTTTACCACTGATTAACAATCAATAGCACAAAGACAAACGTGTTTGTCTGACTTAATACTGAAACATGCCTTATATATAAATAAATAGGCAAAACTGTATTCCTTAATATTTAAACGTATAAAGAGAAAACTCTAAAAGCAAGCTGTAACTTTGTAAAAATCTGTGTAATGCTTTGCAAAGTAATAGCAAAATATACTCTCAGTTATTAACGTAATAATGAGTATTTAGTAATATGTAAATGGAAAAAGCACATTCATTTCGTCCAATATTAAAATACTTCACTATTTATTTTAAAAAAAGTGAACTGGGAGTGAGACGATTAGGAGGACACGACCATCCGAACAACCTGAGAGGACGAGATCATTGTGGTTTTTGCTGCGTTGATTGTATTTTTCATCAGCATGGCTACAGTCATAGGTCCAACACCACCTGGAACTGGAGTAATATAGCTGGCCTTCTTTCTCACACCTGTGGAGACGAATATTAAAAGTGCTGTCACGACTTGAGTGTATATTTATATATGACAATTCAACTCAAAAGAGACTGATCAACAGAATTCAGTCAACTGCAATATATCAACTGCACAATTCAGTTTTCAATATCTGCAATATATTCAGCAAATTAGTCTGACAATGAATGATGGTCAACAACAGATTGTATTAAACAAACAAATATTCTGTTAAGCGAGAATGCCAGGCAAGTATTTCAATTTATTAACATGTCTGTTTGTGTTTTACCTTCAAAGTCCACATCACCAACAAGTTTAGTTTTGCCAGTTAAGGGATCCAATATTCTGTTAATGCCAACATCTATGACAGCTGCTCCTTCCTTTATCATATCAGCAGTGATGAGGTTGGGAATACCTGCAGACAGACGTTAGAAGAATCAGTCTGAGACAGACAAGCAGCAGAGTTTGACACATCTGGACTGCCAAGGGAGGACAGAATAGTGCTACTGTCAAAGCAGTAAATGTTAAAATGAAATTTTATAGTTATTCAAAATAAACTGGTACCGGCAGCAGCCACAATGATGTCAGCAATCTTGGTGTGTTGACGGAGCTGTTCTTTGGGAGTGTAACGGTGAGAGATGGTCACTGTGGCATCACCTAAAACAACAGTCCAGTCAGGAAGAAATCTTACTGCTGTTTATAAAGCCAGATTTGTAACTTGTGTGCAGATACAGTGTGATAAACACCAGCCATGACTGGGACATTTTATTTTGTTACTTTTTGATTCGTTTTTCCACACAAGCGTCGACTCAAACTGACCTCCAGGCCTTTCGTGTCGCCCGTCTGTGTGCAGCAGCATTGCGATGGGCATCCCCACATTCTTGGAGCGCCCAGCGACCACCACATTCTTCCCTAGTGTCTGTATTCCTGAGAGAACAAACACATTCAGTGAGCAGAACATTGACTCAGTCTCCACCCGCAGCACTCACCCGCACAGACCAATCTTAAGGCTAGATATCAGCAACTGTACAATAGGTGAATAGCTACTAATCCAGCTCAGTCAGAAACAGTGTCTGCAGACTGTACATTACCTCACAGTCCCACGTGGTTTGGTACATCATACAGTTTTAACAAGGGAGATACAAAACTGATTTACATCACAGACTAGTCTGTGAGTAGTTTAAAGACGCTCTGTGTTATTGATTAAACAGTGTCCACCTGTACGTTTGATAATCTCCCAGACCCCCCCCGGGGTGGCAGGCAGCACAGTCGACTGGTCCAGGCACATGCGACCAACGTTGACCACATGGAAACCATCAACATCTTTCCCGGGACACACAGCATTACACACACGCCGCTCATCAATGTGATCTGTTCATGAGAGGGAGGAACATAAAGAGTCTGCCTGCAATTCCACAGTAAACCCTTCAGTCTGGAAACACTCTGTGCACCTTCACATGAGAGATGATGCAGCGTTTTATTGATAGGAATAAAGGCATGAAGACAGTTTTAACAGTGTGAGAAGAGCCAGAACACCAGAATGCCATTTTCAAAACACATCTTTTAAACATTAAGCCAGATGTAATTTTATCTGAAACCAGCAATCACTGGATTATTGACTCTGTGAAAGAGACATGCAGCTCTTGGTGATGGAACTAACTTGCTCAAAACGAACGCATTAACACAGCTACTGTTGAGTCAACACACCAGGGAGGGGCAGCTGCACCAGAAGGCCGTCCACTCTGTGATCCGAGTTGAGTTTGTCAATCAGTTCAGTTAGCTCCTCTTCACTGATACTAGAGGGTTTCAAAATGGTCTCACTGCTAATACCTACAAAACACAAGAGAGTGATAGAACAAAGTCATGCAGACAGTGAATATTAACATTTGATCTAGAAATGTCATCGAAAAAACCTACAGGCCTCTGTGTGATCACATTGCTTACTTGTTGAGTGTGTCTACAGGTGTGTGAAAGAGTCATGTATACACACCACACTCAAAATAGATCCACTTACACAGCAAACAGTGGCAAACTACCCTCCCTTCTCTGTGTCAGTGCCCTGCATAATACAACACTGAGGCCAGCCAGACTAGATTTAAGTCATGTATGCATTACATCAAGAAACAAGCTAAAACAATTTTTAAATGTAATATTTTTGGTCACTTTTTCATAATAACTTCGTCTTGTTTCCCCTCTTTCAGCTTGGATCTGAAACAGGTGAGAATGTGTGTATGTGTGTGTTCTTACCCACTTCAGCTGCTGCGCGTGTTTTGTTAAGAACGTAAGAGTGACTGGCTGGATCATCACCCACTAATACTACACTGAGATGAGGTCGTCGGTTTCCAGCAGCAACCCACTCATCCACATCAGAACGCACCTCATTTCGGATCTGACGAGCCAACTTCCTGCCCGAGATGACCACAGCATCTGGTCTAGAAAAGAAAGTCAAAATTTTACTACACAGTGAAATCTGGTTTTGTTCTGGTTCACTCCAAATACAAATCTGATCACTGAACATTAGGTAGCAATTTGTCATAACATCAGGATCAGCGCAGAGGAGCTTCTCCTCTCAGACTCTTCATCAGAACTCTGCACTTTAACATGCAATCAATACGTATCTGCATATTCTTGGTTCTTGCTCTTTTCTGTTTTTTATTTTTAATTTTGTTATATTTTAGCTTTAACTTAGAGTTGTAGGTATTTTGCTGTTTGCACAGTCTACAGAGTTGTATGCTTGTGTCTGAGATAAACAAAATCTTGACTCTTAAACAAAGATGATGATAAATAATTTAAGGTGTTACACAAATCCTCCAAGAACCCACTGAGACCCAGTGACACCGAGTCAAAAGTGTGTACGGTCCTGCAAATGCCTTGTGCAACATTCTTTTCTCTGAGAAAAGTAATAAACCATCAGCAGATTTACACACGTGAACATAAGAACATGCAATCATTCTCCAGGTACAGTCATTAACTTTTGACTTGTAAAGTCTTTATTAGGGCCTGAGAACAAGACTTTAATGATCTTTAAATGAAAAGACATGGCTGCATACAGCTCTTTATTATCATGAAGATTTCGGGGTCATGTGTAACAGAATGACTTTCATTTCACTAAACTTTGGATGTCTTCCTCATTACACACACCTGATTCAACAGATCAGCGTGTTACTAGAGACGTTCATGAATAAACTCAACTGATGGACCTCATGGGGACATAACGTGTGCAGTGCTTGGGGTCCCCAGGTAGTCTGTTGCAGAATGTAGTGTGTATAGTAAGCATATAGATGATCAGGTAGGACACTAACAGTAATAACAGTAATAACAGTAATAACGATATGAAACTAATACTGAAAACGAAGTAAAAACAAATAGCTCATGGAGAGTGTCTGCAGCACATCACGGACGACAGTGACATGAAGCGCTCTTTGTGTCTAAATGAAAACTGGACTGAAACGGATCCAGAATAAACCTGCAGATCACAGCAGGCGGAGCCTCGTGACGTCAGCCAGCAAACAATGCGCCTCTTATTACATCAGCCGGCGCAGCGTCGAAATCCGACCCCCCGTGAAATTACGACTCCCATTTCTCTCTACTATGGTGAGAAGTACAGAGATACACCAATCAGACAGCAGCCTCCCCAGTGTACGAACCAATCAGAAGCTGGGAGTCGTAATCCCACGAACAGTCGAATTTCGATACAGCCACGCGGGGGCGCATCGTTTAACGTGGCATTTAAAGCGCTTTTGTACGTTACAAGTAAAATATCAAGAGCCACTTAAAGTTCCGTCCCGTTACCATGTCAGTTATGATGGTCTTAAAGAAACAAAGTTAGTGACAACTGAATGATCAATGATCGCCAGTTAACAGACATCGTCATAAATTAAACCAGTTTAACGACAGCGGAGCAACGCGGTGAACGTCACAGTTATACATCAACGCAATGTTACACGGTGCTAACACACGAACAACCGGAGATAAATCCGTCTGCTAACGGGACACGTACCTCGCAGCAGACATATGAAAACTGCACGACCGCCGGGGAGAAAACAGACAGAGTTTCCGCAGCGCTCGGACAGCAGCCATTGATGTGTGTAATAGAAATAAAACAAGTCTTTAAAACTAGAAATACTGTCTGAACAGATGAATTAAACCCGAGCGACCCGGCAGGAAGGTGTGCACACTAACCCTGGGTGGGAGTTTTTAACCCCAATGCCCCATGAATGTTGCGTCACTACATGGGTGGAGTCATGTTGATAGACCACGCCCCCATTCATCTGCTTGATTTTCATTGCATTTTTTACATTATTTTTTATTTATTATTATTGTCATAATAACAACCAGTGTGTACGGCTGAGACGTCGCTTCAGTTCATAATAAATGGTGCAGTGTGCATGCAGCCCAGCAGTCTCTGTCAGCCAATCACAGACACTTCCTGAAACGTCGGCCACGCCCACACTGCCTGTCGCGCTGTGAGAACTTCGTCGCTTCTTGTCGCTTTCGTCTGTTCGAGGTCACTGTATCCCGGATTACTCGACTGGTCTGCCGTCCAGCTTTAATTGTGGGGAAAACAATCTGGAGATGAGTTTCTTGTTGTAAGTGTTTTGGCCGACCTAACAGTTTATTTACGTGTTTTTCTCGTCGTGATCGTTGCTCGAGATTATTTGTCACTAACTCTACACTTCTGACAGCATCAATATCAGTCGAAGACGATCAGAGGAACATAAAGCGAAAGAACATCTCAATGTTCTGCTAGCATTACCTTCTCTGAGCTCACATTTCCGGTCGACATGTCCGCTGCTGCGTGCAGAAAACTCATCATGTCACTGAACAAACTCGGGCTCACACGTCTTACTCGGGCTTTGTTCGGGCTTTGTTCGGGCTTTATGGAGGACGCTTTTGGGTTTCTAATCACACTCATAAAGTCGTGACGTATGACGTTTTCAGGGCCCTGTGAAACACTTCACACTGTCCCCGTGTGTTTCTAGGAGACTCAGAGGGTGTGACGCAGTATGTTGTCTTTGTGTTGTAGTGGAAGTCGGTCATCCAAGACCTTCAAGCCCAAGAAGAACATCCCAGAGGGCTCACACCAGTACGAGCTGCTGAAACATGCGGAGGCCACGCTGGGCAGCGGCAACCTGCGAGCTGCCGTGATGTTGCCGGATGGAGAAGATCTCAATGAGTGGATCGCTGTCAACAGTGAGTGTGCAGGGATCTGTATGTCAGCACAATGAGACGATCAGCCGCTCATGTCTTATGTTTCTTTTCAGCTGTGGACTTCTTCAACCAGATCAACATGTTGTATGGCACCATCACTGAGTTCTGCACAGAAACCAGCTGCTCTGTCATGTCTGCAGGACCCAGGTAAACACACACCGTCCTTCAATGCCTCATGTTTGCTTGTGTGCTACTTACGCAAAATGTCTTTGTCCAGGTCTGTTTTATTAGCAGACCATTTTTAATTAGGAATGTTTTTGTAAAACTTCAACCAAAAGCAGATGTGTTGTCTGAACCATGCTCTTGCCCCACACATCAATAGGTATGAGTATCACTGGGCAGACGGCACCAACATAAAGAAACCTGTCAAGTGTTCCGCCCCCAAGTACATTGACTATCTGATGACCTGGGTTCAGGACCAGCTGGATGATGAGACCCTGTTTCCATCAAAGATTGGTCTGTTTGACCTCTCCTGCAGGCTCAGTCATGTAAAGAACATTTACGTTGCTGTGACGGTGTTTCTATAATACTTCACTCAAGCCTGCCCTCTTTCCAGGTGTCCCTTTCCCGAAGAACTTTATGTCAGTGGCCAAGACTATTCTGAAGCGTTTGTTCAGGGTGTATGCTCATATTTACCACCAGCATTTTGACTCAGTCATGCAGCTCCAGGAGGAAGCCCACCTCAACACCTCCTTCAAGCATTTCATCTTCTTTGTGCAGGTAAGTGCAGAAACATGTGTTTCTGCAGCCATTCAGACCCTGATACGTAAGTTGAGTACAACAACAGTAATTATTCTTAATTTTGTGGGCAATGCTGTTCTTTGGATGCTGATTTTCTTTTACCTGTGACTTTTTGTAGGAGTTCGGTTTGATTGACCGCAGAGAGCTGGCACCTCTGCAGGACCTGATTGAGAAACTGGGCAGTAAGGATAGATAAACACTGATCAGATCAGTCTGTCTGTCGGCCTTTTGAAGTCTAAGCATTCTTTAAAGTCCTCTCTTTCATTTGTCTTCTCCATTCTGTGAAATCTGCATTGTTTGTGCAAGCTGATTGTGCAACATTTGAAGTTTCTGAAAGCTCACAGAAAGACTTTCTTCCTAAACACTTGCTGTATGTTTTATGTATGTTCAGTATTACACTGTAGGCCTTAATCTTTTTACCCATTTTGATGGACTTCAGATATGAAAACAATATCAGAATTTAGTTTTTATGGAAGTGAAACTAAAACCAGCATTTTGTCAGACTTTTTAATAATGTTTTTTATAGTGTTGAAAAGGGTAAAATCTATTTGGGGACTAGTTTGTAATATAGTGTAACATTTTGTTTATTTTTTGTATTTTTTCCTTTGCTTTGTGCAAACTGTAAGAAATAAGTATTTTTTATAGTTACAGTTCTTGTGTGATTGTACTTCAACACTGAAGATTATTACAAGACCGGTGTGAGGTTTGATTGATGCTTGTGCTGCCTGTGTGTTTGTTACTGTGTCACATTTTATGAGTTGAGTATTGAGCTTTTCATAGCTGAAGAAATGTAGGGCATTCATGCTACTTGTTCAGAAAGTTTTGGTTTTAAGTCACAATAATTACTCTCCACCATCTTTAACTCAGATTATTTTTGAAGGAGCATATTATATTGTAAATATTTAGGCTGTAGCAAAAAAGATTTAATAAAGATTTCCAAAACTGTTAAGACAAAAATAAAGGATTTTGTTCTGTTAAAATAATTATGAGACTGGTAAATTACAGAGAATATTAGAAGGGCGGTATCCAAAGACAAATAGTTTACACACCAAAAATGTTCTCTCAACTAAACGACTGTTATATGAGGAAACAGAACAAAAATAAATAGAGATAGTAAAATAAAAATATAGGATAAACATACTATTTAAGGGGGAAATATGCATAATAAGTGCTGTGCTGTATGCATAGTAAGTTCTGTATATTAAAACCTTATATATCTATATTTTACAAATATAAATATGTATTTACATGATTATGCAGAAACCCTAGTACAGGATATTGCCAAGATAAAGCCAAGAGACACTTAAAGCATCGTTTAAAATCGTTCAGGTATATGCATACTGAGTGTGTACAGACGTGCTCTTATTTTGAAATACCTTTCAATCGTTTGTAAATGAAAATGTGGAACATAATCAACTAGCTTTATTTTGAAACTAGCAGGCCTTCTCGACCGGAGGCACGCTTGTTGTGACCTGTTCAGTGGAACTCAAATGGTTCGGTGTGGGTTTCATTTTCATCTGTTAGTGTTCATTGTTTAGACTTTAGTGGAGCTGAAGTGGATTTAATAAAATAGCGGCAGTACATTGTGCTGGAGAGGAAAGGCGTCGCGCTTGCTCTGCTCCGTCTCATCAGCTCATGATGATGATGAGGATGATGAGGATGATGAGGATGAAGCGTTTTCTCTCTACAGTCTGCAGACACATGGACGAAACTCAAAGAATAAAAAGAGTTTCTATTGAAGGAAACATCGGTATGTTAGAGGAGTGTGTAATTATCACACAACTGTTAGTGTTTGTGTCGTGATTAAACTGTAGCCGCTTCATTTATTTGAAGATGAGCCCTTTTCATACCTTTGGGTCGGTGTTACAGTATTTTCGGTTTCTGAAATGGGAAATTGTACCTGAGCGGAGTTTGTATGTTATTAACGAGTTAGTTTCTTTTCCCGAGCGGTTCACTCGACCTTCAGTATCTGAATCCATTTCTCCACAATCATAAATAAAGTCCGCGATTCAACGTGAGGCGGTACGGAGGCGGTTCATCGCGCAATTTGAGTCTGTTTTAAAATCAGTTGCACTGCAGGTGGTTCTCATTGTTCTGTTTCCTTTGCAGCAATATTACAAAACTTTTGTCATTGCGTGACTACAGCACAAATAAAACTATATAATCATCTGCAGAACAGCGATTATAGGTGTTAAAATGGTAAGACTGAATTATTTAGTAGTGATTAGTTTAATCACTGCTGTATGTTACACGAGAGAAACTTTTCTAATTGGTCAATGGCGCCATCCAGCGGTCAGTAACTATAACTTGTTATTTTAGTTGTTTCTACGTCAAGTTTTCCTTGTCTTTACAGTTTAATACTGAAATGTATTTTCTGTACAGATGACTTGCAACAATGTGAAACTGAAAAGTGCTAGAGCAATAAAATGGAGTTGAATTGAATGAAGACACATGAAGGGTTAGGGTTAGCTTGCCAGCTGATCTACAAATGAACAAGAAAAACATGATTTAACATGCAAAGCATGTGTTTGTTCAGGAAGAAGCATGATTATTGGTAAAATAACGCTTTTTGTTTACTGGATTACTGAAAGGATGTTTGTGACATTTCTCACAGAACAGAAAGGACTTAATGGGTCTGTATATTATTCCTGCATGTCACCTGTGTTACTTGCCACCCCTGAGGTTAAATAATAACTCCTTAAGTTGCAAAATATGGCTATAATAATGTCAGCATTGTGAGTCAAACATGTGAGACGCAGTGGCAGAATGTGTTCCACTGATATATACATTTAAAGCTAAAATTACATTAACATTACAAAGTTACATGCCCATGATAGTGTGTCTGTTTGTGACCAACTCAAGCGGTGGGGAAGTCAACGTTTGCCAGACTGCTGCAGAACGCAGGACACGAATGGGAGGTGATAGCTGAGCCAGTCAGCAAATGGCAGAATGTGGAGCACAGGAATCAGGTCAGACTAGCCATAGACACCTGAAACAGTGACGTCATTTCTGTGTCATGATCGTATTCAGAATATATAAGCTAAATGTGTTGTTTCATCATGTTTATATTTAAAACATTAACTGAGTTGTGGATACTGACCAACAAATTACTGAGAAATTGTGCTTGTGTTAACGTTCTTCAAAATAAATGCCACTGTTTTGGTATTTAGTTATCTTACACAAGAACATATGTGTTGATTGTTTCCTGTGTTTTGTCCTCAGCAGTCACCCAGTAATCTCTTAGAGATGATGTATCATGATCCCCAGCGCTGGTCCTACACCTTCCAAACATTCTCCTGCATGAGCCGTCTGCGCACACATCTGCAGCCTCCACCTGCCAGGTTACTGCAGTCAAGAGGGACACCAGTACAGGTGTATGAACGATCAGTCTACAGCGACAGGTGATGTTTCGTTACAGTTTTCATTGAGAGGTTATTCAGAGCTGCTGCACTCACAGTTTGGAGAAATTACACCTCTCTATAATTCAGTTTTATATGAGATTCTTCAGTGGTATTAAAGGCAGGATAGGTGTTTTCTTCAATGTTTTTGTTATGCTGGTTGAAAGTCTTTTCACATTTGGATAGAAATAACTAAGTAAAGTGCTCTAGATATATTTCAAATCAAATCAAGTTTATTGTCACATCACCTCAACATGTGTAGAGGTGAGAGAAAATCTTGAGTGCGGCTCCAGACATGTAACGGTACAAATAATATACATATAACAGTATATAGTATATACAGTGACAAAATAGACAGAATATACATAATTGTGTACAAAATTACAGATTTACAATATACAATATATGCACATGGACATGTTGTAGTGTACTTAATATGTACAATATATATATGTAACAATTTACATTTGTACACACAATTGGTGCGTTTACATATTTGTGTGTACACACACACAAACAGTAATATATTGTGTAAAGTGTGCATACAAGACCAAGTGAGCAGGAACTTGTAATAAAACCTTGTTATTTATATCAATATATATTCTTCTGTGGAAGAACCGTAAAATGTTCATCCAATCATTGCATTTGGTGAAAATGTCCTACTTGCCTGTCAAACTCTGTATGTGTTCATGTGTTGGAGGAGGCAGGCTTTGAAGAGCTCTGAAGTGAGGGCGGGATCTAATGCTTTCAAAGCTAGCTTGCTATTGCTAACCTCTCTGAAATTGCCTAACCTACCTTTAAATGCCATTACACATTAGACAGGTCATTACCATTAAACCTGTTCCAAAACAGTAGTTCCAGTCGCACTGTTATTTCAGCATGTGTATTCTCATCTCTCAGGTACATCTTTGCTTTAAATATGTTTGAGCTTGGCTGTATAAACTCAACAGAGTGGGCTGTTTATCAGGATTGGCACTCCTTTCTTGTTGAGCAGTTTGGCCACCAAATACAGTTGGAAGGCATCGTATATCTCCAAGCATCTCCACAGGTCTGCAGGCACTTTTACAGAGACAAATTACTATCAGCCTTTAGGTGTTTTATTTAGCCCGACAGATTGAGAAATGCATTATTGCTTGTTTAAATAAAACAGATAGTTCTGCTCTGACTGTGTTTGGTCTATACAGCATTTTCTAAAATACAATATGATATTGTAACAGATCCGATGCAAATCACCCACAGTGCCATGAAAAAGTGTGATATTCTCTGTTATAAAACAGTTAGGTTGTATACTCAGATTTAAAGCTTTCACACAGAGCTTTTAAACCATCCAATTTAAACCAAAATCTAATTTTTAATAATATTTGTTTTTAAATTAAGTGGGCAACTGTTTATTATATTAAAATGTTTATTAATAGCACTGTTTATTAACAGTAAGTGTTTCTGTTTTTCTCTTTTAATGGTGCACTATGCAAGATTTTCAGTTACTGTTTGTACACACAGTTACTTTGTAAATAGTGAACCACACTTTAAGAGAATTTCATTTAGGGTGAATATTAATGCTGTCAGTAATTCCTCAGACCTGCATGGAGAGGTTAAGCAGGCGGGGCAGAGCAGAGGAGCGAGGGGTTCAGCTGGATTACCTGGAGAAACTTCACACCAGACATGAGGACTGGCTTATCAACAAGAGCACCAAGTGAGTCCTCTGACTGTAATGTGTATATGTTACTGTGTCATATAAAGTAGAATATAATTCTGTGATCGTGTATGTCCTAACTGGAGATATGAAATCATTTATACTGGCCTGTAAATGACAGCTGCTGTTTTTACTTGGACACTGATGATGATTTAAATTTAGAAGTGTTCGGCCTGCACTTCTATACTTGTTTATTTTACTTTTTTGTCTTTTGCAGTAAACGCAAAGAGAACGTGTTGCTCAAACACCTCACAGATTTTCATTTTATGTTTATTATTTAAAAAGTCACTATTGACTAAAGAAAATTGTGAAAGTCCCTGTGATCTCACACTGAAGATGTTTATGATTCTGTTTCGTCTTTTGTTTGTTAACAGAACAGTGATGAATACAGAATGTATGTCTCTCGTGTCCGTTATGTTTCTTCAGGGTTCATTTTGAGCACCTGGAAAAGGTGCCAGTGCTGGTTCTAGATGCAGGAGTGGAGTTTGAAAAAGACTCTGCTTTACAGGACAGACTCTTGTCAGAGGTACAGCATGTCCTCCTCACTTCACTTCTGGCAGGCACAATTACACTCTATTTAACTGTGTTGAAATGGCTTTATTTACAGTAGTTACCCAACCAGAATGACCTGCTACTGAAAACACAGAAATCACTCTCAAAAGCTCTAAATAAATGCAGTAGGTTTACAATATGCCATCTGTAGATGATCTAATTTCTGGTTTGAAAGAAATGACGTAGTTTATTTAGGATTTGCAGGTATTATTGTCTCTGTAACACTAGCACAGGAGTGCCCAATCCTGCTCCTGGAAGTTCAGTGTCCTGCAGAATTTACCTCCAACTTGTCTCAACATACCTGCCTGGAAGTTTCTAATCTGCTTTGTAAGATCTTGATTAGCTGCTTCAGATGTGTTTGATTGGGGATGGAGATAAACTCTGCACTAACACTTCATGATCAGGATTTGGCACATCTGCACTAGAGAATGATGATGAGCTTTAAAATTGAAATGTTTTCATTTGTCTAGGTTAGAATGTTTTTCAGTGGATTATAATTGGGACCTAATCACAATTTAGGATGATATCTGGGCCATTTCTTCAGAAGTGAGAGAAGGCTGAGAATCTTCACCTCATGAGTGTTTGACCACATCACTGATCTGTTCAGTACTGCTCCATCTGTACTGAACACTCACAGCAGAGTGTTGATCAGCACTGCTTACTGCAGCCACAATGCATTTTAATGCAAGAAATGCATTGATCTGTAGTAAAAAACTGTTCTGTAATATTATCAAAATACTTGTTTTAAAATGTTTTAAAATAGTTGGTTTAAGACTGTCTTATTATAAATATCTGACCATGTATAAACATATTTAATAGGCTGTGCCCTGGTTGGTGTAGCATAAGAGAGCTGCATTTATATGATGTT
>JAZGTH010000076.1:1210000-1227500 GCA_036877525.1 Chromobotia macracanthus | reverse complement strand
TTCAATGAGCCCAGAGACCGACGTGAAGAAAAACGGCAGAAGAAGAACGACACGGAGCCACGAACGCGGCCATGTCAGCATTCTGCTGTCGCGCTCTGATGACGTAATAGCGGAGTTTCTCGTGTGGGTCAGACATTTAAACTTTCACTGTCAAACACATGCAGGAAAATGAAGGACATACAAAACCAGTACATCTACAGCCAATCTACATTAAAGTAAGAAAGAAAAAAGAAAAAGAATACCATCAAAGGGTCAAGTGACAATGAGCTTGTTATATTTTACAAAGCATTTGTATTATTATCATCAGGGACTCTGTATATTGTTTTAAATATAAGTATTTAAATACCCAGTAAACATTGGGGGAGATTTAAAAAAATTCTACATTTATGAATGAATTGTTTAGTCAAAACGGCAATAAGCAATCATCTTTATGTAATGAATCACCTAATGCGATTTTATTTTTTTTAAAGTCACTTCTTTTTCGTGTTAGCCAATCCTGCACTTTTCCCTGGAATTACTTTCTGTAGGCTCAGTAGTTAAATTGCAGCATAAACAGGAGTACCAGGACAATTACTGGCGATGTTTTTCAATCCCACAATTCATCTTGAGGATGTGGAACATCGGAGCATCAGGGATTACCCATGTGTCTGTGAAATTGGTTGCTAATGGCTGTCACCTTATCTGTGAAGAAACTGGCAGTTAGAGATGTGGAGGAGGAGGTGGACTAGGACGAGATGAGAAAGTTGAGAATAGCTGGCAGCTGTTAGAGGCGTTGCTGATCTTATTTTGAAAGTAGGTAACTTTGGCAGTGGAGACACGATCACAAAAGGAAGAGAGGAAAGATTGATGCATGTTAAGCCATTTTTACTCCATAGCCCTAAGCTTGGTCCAGTGGGACCAAAGGGTTTCGGAAAGTTAGGGACTAGAGGGTGTTGCATGTTTGAATGAAGATAGAAGAACTAAGTGAACTGTTTGAGGTTTGTCTAAGTTGATGTTAAAGTCACTGAGAACTACCACTGTAGTGCTGTAAATTTTGGGTGCAGCTGTTCCTTTAAATACACAGCCAATAACATTGCAAATTAAAACAGTTAATATTTTTAAGGTGGAATGGTTTGGAGAATAAGGAGCTGGATTCAGCCTCGTTGAGTTTAGGGCAGTATTTTGATTTTCTGTCATGATTATGAAAAATGTCACAACTTTAGGTCATTCCTGCTGCATCAAGAACAATGATGTGATTTACACCCCAACATGCAAAGCAGCATGACAGGTTCACATTCTCTATTACTGTTGTCACTCAAAACATGTTAAAGGACAGCATTATTTTCTTTTGTATAGTTACATTATGAAATTATTTGACATTTCTAAATCAACTTACAGTACATTTAGGGAGTGCATATTGCTATTTTAATTAGTTTAATTTAGATTACAGATACAGCTAAAAACCTTTCCACACTGTAAGCCATTAAAGAAAATATTCTGCTCAGTATTAGGATTTTTCAATATATTGTCACACTGAAGCCAGTGAAGGACAGATTTCAGTTAATCAGGAACATCTTGAGGCTTTCATGTATTGCCAGCAGAAAGGTACTTTAGTAGCTGAGGGCAGTGAAATCTTGTTCCATCTACTGACCTTTAGTTCATCATCATCATCTTCTGCATTCTTCTGCATTTAATGTACTGCTGTGAGTGAGATTCTTCAGCTTCTGCTGTGTGTTAAATGTTTGGTATAATGTTTTGTGGAGCTCCATGTAAATTGATATAAATCTGGACTGCTTCACTATCTCTAAGCAGATTGTTTATGTTTTATAATTTAGGACAGAAAGGAATAGGGTTGTCAGAGGTTTTAAAATGTGTGGTTGTATGTTTTGGCCTGAATGAGTCTGAGGCTCCCGGCCTGTAATAATGTCCCAGTCTGGCTCTGGATTAGTGCCACTAATATTGCTGTATAATTAACAGAGAACCTTGATGGTAATTTCATCACATTCACTGCTGGCTTTGTGTCACAAGCACAGTTTCCAGTTGACATATTAACTGTGAGAATTTCAGTAATTGGCCCATGTTTTGGAAAAAGACACACACACCCACGGATGACAGTCCTGCTGTTAGACAAACAACTGTCTTGTTCCAATGCTAACTCAATTCAATTCAGATTTATTTCTATAGCACTTTTTTACAACATTGCATTTTTCAAAAGCAGCTTTACATACTCCATCAGTCAAAAGTTCTTGATACTTTTGACCAGTAGTGTATAATAAAAAGAAAATTGTATTGTTCATTGTATGATCTATATTAGTAAAACTAATTAGTGATATTAAGATTGTAATTGGTTAATGAATATAAATGTTTATATTCATTAACACTGAACTGGTGATAACTACAACAGTAGTTAATTTACATGATAGATGACAGGTATCAAATTAAGCAAGATATGCCATTCCAGCTTACATGGAGATGACCCTTAGTGTCACGGATCTGCCAGGCTCTACACCCAACCAATCACTGATCAGCCGAGCTCCTTTCACAGCCAACCACACTGCACCAATTCACCAGAGTACTAACCTCCCGCACCTGCAACCTGTTATCATGCCAGATATAAGCACACACCAAGGCAAAGCTTTGAGAGAAACTAGGCTTGTGAGGGGTGCCGATGGCATGTTATGGCAGTAACAGTGATGAGGTTATTTAGTGCTTCAACCTTAAAATGTGTTTTATCTGTAGAAACAACATTTACTTTAGACTAGTAAGACTAGTAAAAGATCAAGGCAGATTAATTCACATAGTCATTATGAGTAAATTATGAATTTGGCTGAATCCATGGAAGCTTGTTTCCTTGCAGTAGCATGGTCCTGTTGAGGATGGATGAGGAACAGTGAGGCACAAGGCATGTTTGTAATGTTTAGGCTGGTTATGATGTTTTGTAGCTGTCATCACAGGAAACCCCACAAACTCTATTGACAGTAAAGCTCTTTGGTCAAACCAGCTGGGAGAGAGATGGAGAAGAGTCATTCGCTCCAAAAAGGGCAGATAATAAAGATGTCAAATGTGCCAATTGCTCCTCACAGTTCCAGTCCAGCTGTGCAGACACTTTATCTGCCATCTGACAGAGAGTTGTCAGTGCCCTGAAGTGACAGACTGCGCTCTGTCAGCAGGCTGAGGAGTTTGAGGAGTTTCTTGTCATTGAAGAGTGCTGCTAGTCATGACTTGTTCTAAGAAGTGATGTTTTGATTTCCTCTTAACTTGTAACCTTGGCAACACTGGAGGTCAAAACCGCAAAAATATGTGGATTCTGTGTAATATGATAACTGGCCTATTTCACTGGAAATGAACACGAATGAAGTTGAGACAGAGATCATCTTCATGAATTAATCTTATGTTAATATTATTTATTCAAAGCACTTCAGTCTTTTGAAACCAACTGATTTCTTCTTTTCTGTGTTTGGCCTGGTAAAATTCACCTACAATCTCTGGGGGAGCTGTGAACTTTAGTTATTAGATGCTTACTATTTTTGTGTTTTTCTGTATGTGCAGAGAAAAGATTATAAAATTCAGTTTTCATTATGGGGCACTGAGGGTAGATAAGAAATGAGAAAAATAATTTAAAGTTTTGTGGTATCAGGCTGCAACAAAATATCTGTCTGAATACTTTCTAAACGCATTGTATAACATTTTTTGAGAAGCAACACTTAAGTCATCTTGATCTATTTACAGATGAGCACTTTTAAATGTTTTTAACCTGAAAAACAAAGCAATTCAAGTTTTTTGCTTTGTGCAAAATAATAGCAGCACTCTGAGTCTCTGCAGGCTCGTGATTCTATTTATCCGATTTGGGCCGATGTTATTTCCATGGCATTTGAAGTCTTTCCCGATCACACACACTGTCACCTGATGGATATTTGTTCTCTCATCCTCCCTTGTGTAACACAATGTCTATTTCTGGAGTTGGACAGAGCGTCTGGCTGTTTGCACGGTCCACACTTTATTCTGCTGTACTGTTTAACGGTGAGCTGCTCTAAGAGCATGCCTTCTGAAGTCCATTAGTCTCAGGAGAAAGAAACGGAGCGAAAGGCAGATTTGTTCAGCTGCACTTGCCTTTTACCTCAAAATTGCCAAAGCAGAGGACGGCTGAGGAGAATTGTGCATTTGTGAACAGAAGCTTTAGGGGACAAAAGTGAACTGACAGAAGAATGTTAGCTCTGGTTTGAAGCAGGGTGGGGAGTATTAGTTATGGATTGTTATTTAGGTAATAATTCCATTTCTATGTTTCTTGTTTTATGTAAAAATTACATTTGAAATTAATTTATAATTTAAATTACCATTTGGGGGTCAGTCTTCCTTGTCACTCTGTTTTAAAGGATCAGACATCTTTGCCTAGTCAGAATTTGGAGAATAAAGGCTTTTCATGGTTGGTATTGTAACTGGTTTCCTCCAAAAATAAAACTGTAATTTTTCCACTCACAATGGTGTTGTCCTAGAATGTTTAGTTTATTTTACATTGTTTATTGCTTCAAGCTTTAATAAAAGAGGAAAAAGTATCAACATAATTCTGTGTGACTTTATGTGTTCTGACATATGAAAGAGTTTGCAAGATATGTCACAATATGATTCATTGTCACAATATGTCACAATATGATTCATTATTCAGAATATCTGGACCTGGGCTGAAATCAGATATGGTGACACATCAGATTTGATTGGCCCTTGCATGGCTCATAACCAATAAGATCTGATGCTTTTGACATGAGGCTATATTTGATTTTAGATCTCTTTAACTGGTTGTATGAAACAGGTCCATCATCTGAGAAGCTTAATAGGTAGAGCAGTGTGTTAGTAATGCAAACATTTGTGGGTTTAATCCCCAGGGAACACAGGTGCTTTGGATAAAAGTGTCTACCAAATGCATAAATGTAAATTATTTCTGGACAATATTGTCAACACAATATTGTCAACACAAACACACACACACACACAAAAGTGTGTGCTTGAAAATCTTCTCAGTTACTGGAGGTTTCAGAGCTCAGCACATACAGGTGTGTGTCAGATAGATTTACACCACTGAACACAGATCTGCTACGGCTGTGCTTTATATTCATAGTACTTCATATATGTGCTTCCTCCTGTCTGTGATACAGTAACGCTTGTGTTGAGTCTTATGTCCAGGGATCTTATAGAAACATTGTTTTTGCAGTCACTGTTCTGTGACCCTCTTGGAAAAGCTAAAAATAACCCCTGACCGCTCAGTTGTCTCACTGACGGACTGTGTTTTGCGTCATACTGAACACCCAGGGAATATCTTTCAGTCACACTGGAGTGGATAGAAATGCACACACACACACACACACACACAAGTGTTGGGTTTGTGCAGGTGTATTATTTAGGTAGAAACGGTTGGTTGTGTATTTGTTGTGCAGAAATACTCGTGACCTCTTGGCTTTGACTTTAAAACACACACACACATATGGATTCAGCTGTTGGGAACGTGTGTCCCAGTACTGATGCAGGGCTAGAGAAGGGTCCTGTAATAATCAGTGGATCAGTTTTATGTGTAAGGCATTTACACTAAGACACTATCTCTGTTTATCTATAAAAGCGTCTCGGATTACTTGACTGGAACCCTGTTCCCTGAGAGAGCAGGAATGAGATGCTGCACCTCATTGTGGCACTGTGACCGTGTCTACACATCTCTTCAGACAAAGTTTGTTTTCTTTTCTTTCTGCAGTTCTGTCGTTTTTTAAATTGTAATGTTTTTCATTTGTAAGTTGCTTTGTATAAAGTTTTTTGCTGAATGATTAGCTAAAAAAATGAGCAAAACATTTTGTTTGTAAAATACACTTGCAAGTCTGTGGGGCAGGATCTTGCACCACAATAAATTCTAAACATAAATGCTGTTTATGTTCAGTTTATAGCTGCATTACTGTGCTTGAATTGTGAGATCAACGCTCTCGATCCTCAGTCCAACGGTTCACATAACATGTATCTGCGCTGCTTATGTAGCTACAAATGTGTTCATGGATGGGTGTGGCACAAACACCATTGGCCAATTCATAAATTCACTGTTTTCAATATGGTTTCCGAACAGATCGGTGAATGGAGTTTTCTCATAACTACGGACACAATGTGAAGATGTTTTTGGCTGTTATTTACTCAATAGTGTCTAAAGGATGACCTTGTATGAGTTTATTTATAGATACAGTTGTGAAGATCAGCACCTCTGGACAGACTAAAATACCTTTTCAGAAGGTGGAGGAAACAGACAGTTAATGTTTTTAGCCAAGTTAGCTACTTTTCATCAGCTTATTTTGTTAGATAATAGTTAATCAAACATACAAAGTCTCACAAAGATTTTTTTAGCTCTAAATGTTTTAAAAAGCTGTGACATCTAATGAATGGGAAATGCCATCAGATGCAAGACTTTTAACTGTTGGAAAGCCACCACAGCATAACCTTGCTTCAGGTTTGACCTCATGTTTGCATTGGCTTAGCTGATCAGAGATCAGCTGTTTTTATTTTTTATCATTATTGCTGTAACTGACAAATTATAATATCTGTCTCACAATAACACGTAATAGTCATGAAATGTTACTCTGTGAGAATGCACTGTACAAACCCTTTGAAAGCAGCCTGACAAAAATAAAACACCCGGCAGGGTCTGGCGAGCTGAAGAATTGTGCACAAAATGCCTGACCGGTCCGAGCGCACCTCTGATACGTTATGTCTTATATTGCTGTTTCTTTTTGTGAGCCTTTGATTCTTTACCCGGCTGTTTCTAAAAATAACAGCACACGGAGCGGGATAGTGGCCCAGAGAGAGAGAGAGAGAGAAGAAAGAGAGAGAGAGAGAGAGAGAGAAAGAGAGAGTTAGAAAGAGAGAGAGAGACAGAGAGAGACAGAGAGAGAGAGAGAGAGAGAGAGAGAGAGAGAGACACACACATAGAGAGAGAAAGACACACACATATATATATATATATAGAGAGAGAGAGAGAGAGAGAGAGAGAGAGAGAGAGAGAGAGAGAGAGAGAGAGAGACAGAGAGAGAGAGAGAGAGAGAGAGAGAGAGAGAGAGAGAGAGAGAGAGAGAGATACATCAGACAGAGAGACAGAGAGAGACAGAGAGAGAGACACATAGACAGAGAGAGACAGACAGACAGACAGACAGAAAGATAGAGAGAGAGAGAGAGAGAGAGAGAGAGAGAGAGAGAGAGAAAAGAGAGAGAGAGAGAGAGAAAAGAGAGAGAGAGAGAGAGAGAGAGAGAGAGAGAGAGAGAGAGAGAGAGAGAGAGAGAGAGAGAGAGAGAGAGAGACTGAGAGAGAGAGAGATGGGCTTTCTCCAGTCTTTCTGTTCAGTGACACACAAGCTTTAAAGCAGCTGCGGAGAGGAATAATGTAGAGCCGCTCCGAATGAAAGAGCCGAGTGAGCGAGAGACTGACTGAGACTGAGTGAGACAGCCGAGAGACTGAGTGAGACTGACTGAGACTGAATGAGACAGCAGTGAGACTGAGTGAGACAGCCGAGAGACTGAGTGAGACTGACTGAGACTGAATGAGACAGCAGTGAGACAGCCGAGAGACTGAGTGAGACAGCCGAGAAACTGAGTGAGACTGACTGAGACTGAATGAGACAGCAGTGAGACAGCCGAGAGACTGAGTGAGACAGCCGAGAGACTGAGTGAGACACAAGGTTTCCAAAAGGGCAACAACACGCGAGACGTCCACGGGATTCATCAGCGGCCAGATGCCCGTTTTCAAGGTACTGCTGCTGCAGGAGCCGCTTCGTCCTCTGCCGGTCTGTGTGCATGTGTGACCCGCAGCAGTTCAGTGAGGCTCCGCGTCAGTGTGACCCGCAGCTCCGCGTCAGTGTGACCCGCAGCTCCGCGGTTATATCCGCTGGGTTTGTTAATGGCCGGATAACATTGATTTCATGCCGCAGTTCTGCAGAGGTGCGTTAAGTTTCAGCAGAGATGTGGACCATGTTCGTCATTTCATGTGTTTTCTCCCCCCCCTTAAAAAAAAAAAAAAAAAAAAAAAAAAAAAAAAAAAAAAAAAAAAAAAAAAAAAAAAAAAAACAAAAAAATTAACTTTTAAAAAAAAAAAAACAAAAAGAGGAGTTTTGATATGAAAAAAAAAAAAAAAAAAAAAAAAAAAAAAAAAAAAAAAAAAAACAAAAAAAAAAAAAAAAAAAAAAAAGAAAAAAAAAAAAAAAGTGGAAAAAAAAAAAAAATCTTTTTTTTAAATTTAAAAAAAATTTTTAATTTTTTTTTTTAATTTTTTTTTAATGGAAAAATGGTGGGGACCCCACCCACAGTGAATCTTATTGGTTCAAAATCCAGCTTTAGCTGTATGTAACATCTATTATCTTCTTGTTTTTGATTTCATTACTCATGTGCTTTCAGACTGGATGGACTGGTTATGAGTAAGAAATGGACTTAAGAATATAAAATACCAATTACAGAATGTCTTAAAGTAGCAAGACACAAACATTTGGAAATATATCACAAATATGGTGCAACATATCCAAAAAACAGAGAAAACAGGCAAAGAGAGCAGAGAGGATCACTGGGTTTGTGTATGATGGGTGTTAACAATAGTGTATTCAGTCAGACATGACAGTCCAGCTGAGTGCTGAGATGTTTGGAGTGAGGCTGGGGTGGTAGATCAGCACTTTAATGGTGTGTTTGTGAACACACACACACACACACACACACACACACGTTGGCTCTAATGTCTCACTCTTTATCTCTCTCTCTTCCTTTTCCACTCATGATGTGTTTATGTGAAGAGGGAGTTGCCCACTACAGCTCTCTCTCTCAGTGTCTCTCTCTCTCTCTTCTTGAGATCTAGTAACAGAGCTCGAATTCTGCATGCACTCTAACCCAGACTGACACACACACAGAAGCACATGTGATTGGGGCGGATCAGGGGTTTGATTCTCGTCTCTGCTGCGTCTTCATCCTGATGGTGAGTGTGTGTTGATGGAGGGTTTATATCTGTGTGTGTGTGTATGTGTTTACTGCTGCAGTGTAGCAGCTTACAGCCTGTGGAAAAGTGTAAGAGTTATTCATGTGTTCCGGTGTGTTAATCCAGAGAAGGATTTTATTACTCTTTCATATCTCAGCAATCTTAATGGAGCTCTGAATTGAAACTGAACAGAAGTAAGTATATAGTGCTGTAAAATTAGTGTGTAAAAGTAGTGTGTTTCACTTTTCTTATGTGTAAATGCTTGTACAGTGTGGTGGAAGTTTCTAAGACACTGCAAATACAAGAATTTTTACACAAAGAAAAATTTTGACAAAGAAATGTTTAAGAAAATGTATGAAAATGATTTGTAATTGTCAAGCACACAGAATGTTCTTGGGAACATAACTAAAATCCTGCTTGATAACATGCATTATCAAGTTTTGTCTCAAGTTTTGTTTCATTATTGTCAGTAAAGCACATGGGAGACACACTGAGAGATTTGGAGGTGTGAGAACACTAGAACTGCTAGTGATACATGCACATAAATAGATAAATATAGTTGCTATAGTGTAAATGACAGCTGTGAGTTCAGCGGTATGATTTTTGCTTTTGACAGAAGCAGTCCTGCTTTCAGTCTTTATGTGTAACTTATAATGAACCAAGCACAATTGCTCCTGCATATAAGAAACAAGGCAGATTTAGTTACATTTGGGATTTGTCTGGTACAGAAATGGGCTGCAGAGCAGGGTGAGGAGTATGACGTGAGAGGGGCGCGGCACAACACAAGAGTATTGCTCTTAGAGATCATGTCACCTCCATCTGGACAGGCACTGACTTTAGAGAAGCAGAATGGATGATGTCATTAAGTGATTTAGAGGAAGCGGATCTGTAGATTGGATCAAACTGAAACTGCATAAAATAATAACAAACAAACTGCTAATATTCATTGTTCTGTTTTTAAACAGAAGGCTCCAGCACAGCATTTGTAGATCGTCACAGTCTGACCCATGGCTATACCGATACATTCTCAAATTCGCCTAAATGTTTTCGAAATGTTGTAAGTTGCAGTTAAAATTGTTAGGCTGATAATGTAATTTATTGTTTAAATAGTTTAATTTGGAATTTCACAAAATAAAATCCTTTGTCATTACACATCCCATAAAACCTACAATTAAACACATTTAAGGATAAAAACCTTTAAAAACATTTCATATGATGTAATAATAATGTATCAATAATGTAATTTATTATGAAGCATTTGGAATTGAATGTGAAGAGAAAGTGGCTTGTTTGACGGCAGTGTATGTGTAATGTCCAGAGAATCCATGTTTCAGGAGAGAAACAGATCGTCCTGTGAGGAGATAAATGCATTTGTGGGCCTTTCCTAAAGTTTGCTCATATTCAAAGCAACAGGAATAGAGTTTTTGAATGTTTTAAACTGATTTTACCTGTTCAGTTTATCTAAGTTTAAAGCAGTAAAAGTAGAAACAGCAGATCTCCAAAGAACAAAGAAGATCTCCATTTCCTTCCAGACACATTAATGAATCATGATTTAGATTTTTGTGTTTTTACTGGCCGACCCTTTGCTAAGCCATGCCGTAAACAATCTACAGATTAAAGTAAATCTACAGAAACTCTCTGGATGCTTTTACACATAACTGAACAAACACTGTCCAAAACTGTAGTAAAATGTTATTTCTTAAACTGTTTGGAATAGCATGCTACTGTATACTTCTCAGTGTTTTTGTAGTACAGAACTTGTATACCATAAGCAGGCAATGTGAGAACTTTCTGTATGCAGGGAATAAACAGCTGAACACTGGGTGCAATGCTGTATCCCACAATGCAATGTGCTTGGCTTGACCTTTCTATTTATAGTGGGACTAATCTACCAAAATAACATCAACTGCAATTTTTAAGATCTATCTCTTGTGATTTCTTGTGATATTACACACAAGATATTCTTGTGTCTTTATAGTAGGCAGGACACATTAGGTCACTGCACAGTATTCTGTAGAGAGATAGTATTACTGTTTAATCCTAAATGATTGAATACTGTATATGCTTTGACTATACCTGTCAGATAAATACATAAAGACCTTTTAACATCCGCAGAACCTTTCATGTTTCATGAAAGGTTCTTTATAGTGGCAAAGGTTTCTTTAGACTATGAAACAGTAAGAAAGAAATGATTCTTTTAAGAACCTTTGACTCTATTACAGATGAGCTGTGAGGCACATGATGGATGTGTGTGGTGTGTGACATTAATGACCACAGGATGCATCAAACACACCTGACCTCACTTAACCCTCACTAATTCTTCTCACTGCTTGCTCAGACACTTTCTCCTCTGTGTGTGTGTGATTTGGGATTAATTTCCTCTCTGTGGCTGAAGGAAATTTAGTGTCTGTACTTCTTAGATACTTTCAGAGTGCAGCTGGACTGAAATCTGTTTCCTGGAACTTAAAAGGGAATCATGCTTTGAATCTGTCTCATGGCAGAAAGTTCATTACAGTGGAAACAAAAGGACACATGTAACAAAAATATGAAGTAAGAGATGTAGGGATTAGAAACTCTTCGGCTCGTTGTCTCTCTGAAAGCATCTCTGTCTGTTCGGCTGTATCTCTGAATTTCTAAGATGTCTGCTAAAGCTGACCTGATTTAAACACCTCATTTCGGATGCATTGTTGTCGTTCATCTGGCTATTCTGAGATCTAATGTGGCCCAAATGAGGAGGAGAGGCGTTGATGGGGACGAGGGATGCAGAAAATGAGCCCTCCCTGTGGTGGCCACGCTAATGACTGCAGCGGGCGTCTCTCATTGGGCCGGATGAGTGACTTTGTGCCTGATGGTTTGTGTGTTCTTAATCAAGTATTGTGTGTCCCTGACCTTCAGCGTTTGATTAATCGCACCGCCACACCCTTCCCTCTCTCTCTCTGAGAACAGAAGAACATTTCAGGAGGCAGTAGTGTACGCAGAGAAATCGACTCCGAGAGTCATAAAAATAGGAAATGACTTTTTCTTTGTTGTTGAATATTTTATGGCTCTATTTGGGGTCCAAAATCTTCTCTGGACACTAAAAGTGAGATGTACTGCAAGATTCTGCTGAAATATGTATGACAAAATCCAACTGCCGACAACTGACACCAATATGACCTCAGGTCTTATTTCACAGTGATGGGAATTTTTGCTTGTAAGTAGAATAAATAAACAACAATGAATTTGTGTTTGTATCAAAGTTATTGCACAGAATCTTTATAAATATGACATCAGAGATCACAAAATCACTAAACCTATTGATCTGCCAAAGTGCAAAACAGAAAATGTTCTTAGAATGTTGGCTAACATTAGACTGTTAATGTTAATGTTAGTCATTAGACTGTAAATTGTTAGAACATTACCCTAACATTAAACTTATTTCATATTTCAAATAACGTTTTGTGTTTTTTTGAGTGTTTTTATAATATGTATCATATATCAAAAACATTATTCTTAGGTTGTTAGTGGAGCGTTTTAAAAAATGTTTAATGTTTAAAAATGAATAATGCTCTTATAACCAAGCAATAACGTTAAGACAACAAGAGGACATTTTGAACATTGCTAGAACATTCAAAATAAAATTTTTATGTTTTTCTTACTTAATTTAAACAATAGAGAAATGTTCTTACATCCTAAAATTGTTAGCTGAGACAGCATGTTAATGCATCACATAGTAGGAACATCTCTGATGTGAAGGCTCTTCAGACAGGCAGGCAGTAGCACTCAACTGCCCCCAACAAAGCACTTCTCCCATGAGAACTGTCATTTGTATGTCAGTTCCATGTTTCAAATCTGTTACTAATTCACTATGATCAGAGGTTCTGTGTGACTTGATTGTTGACATGACCTGATTTCCACACACGTTTGTACAGCTAACTTTGTGAGGACATTCATTGACACTAGCCCCTGCCTAACCCTCACCTGAAACCTAACCTAATTCTAACCTTAACCATCACAACTATCTGCCTAACCCTCACCGTAACCCTTTAACCTAATTCTAACTTTAACCCTAAAACCAAGTCTTAAACCTTAAACAGTCCTTTAAAGGGTGTCAGAAATTGAGGACCAGACAAAATGTCTCACTGTACTCTTTGTCCTCACTCTGATGGTATAACTGCTCACACTGGTTATATGTGTTTACTCCCACTGACTGATCCCCACAATGTAGGTGTGTGTGACTTTTACCATCCTTTGTAAAATCCAATGGTAGAAAAACAAGAACATTCTGTTTGATTTATAAACTGTTTTCCACATGGGGACCTAAAAATGTCCCCCCAAGGTCAAAATGTACTGGTGTTACTATACTTGTGGGGAGGTTTGGTCCCAGTAATGTAGTGAATACCAGGAACTTATCATTGTAGGTGTGTGTTTGTGTATCTGTACACATGTATTTGTTTGTGTACTGTATCTGTATCTTGTAAGTGGTTTTACTGATCTGATAAATTGGTGTTTTGGTGTGCAGGACACGTCCGCTCTGCATGTGCCTGCTCTGATGCATTTGCCCCACAGACCCTTCAGTTACACTCTTAATGCATTGTTTCGGATGCTGGATAGACACTGGCCTCACGCCCCCGCTCTCCCTCATTCTGTGAGCGCTGACCCACTGGGATGACAGCCAATTAGCTTCAGTGTCCCATTGATTTACCAATCAATTCAACATGAACGTCCAGCTGCATTGTGGTTTGGTTAAAGCCACAGAAGCCTTCAGGAGAGAAAGTGTCATCAATGCTGAGTGTGATGATCTTGACTGAGCAGAGATAAGAGAGCATGTATCACCCTGACTGACAAATCAGTGAGTGAAACACGCCACATTCATTTCCTGAAAATAATGGAACAGTTACTGTGCAGCAGTAAAAACTTTTCTCATCTGTAAAAAAACGTTTCGTTCAACGATTTACTTAATTTCAAGTGTTATACATAATAATGTTTTTCATATTTTTGCCCTGAGGTTCACTTTTAAAGGTAGGGTAGGGTAGACAGTGTTGGAGAGGCTAGCAATAGCAAGCTAGCTTTGGAAGCCTACAGTCCCACACACTTCCCCGAGCACTCTGCAAACCCATACAGATACAATGACTGAACAAACACTGTATGGTCCTGTGCCTTCCACAGAAGATATACATATGTAAAAATATAGCTAGACCACTTAGTCACTTTTAACCACCATAACAAAAAACACTGCCATATGTATGAAAATATGTAGAGCTAATAGTACAGTACATTAAGAACCCTGTCAGTCAATCAATCAGATTGTTAGTCTTAGTAGATTACCTTGAGAAAGACTCTGGTCAAAGTTTGGCTGGTAAGTTTCAGCTGGTGAATATCAGCCATTACTAAGGCATATGTGACATATATGAATGTATATGTTTCTCTGTTTGAAGTGGGTGTTTTCTGCTGCATATGATCCAAATACAGCCGCATTCAGACTGTGTTCTTCAAATACAGCAGTTTTCAGACTGTGTTCTTTAAATACAGCCGCATTCAGACTGTGTTCTTCAAATACAGCAGTTTTCAGACTGTGTTCTTTAAATACAGCCGCATTCAGACTGTGTTCTTCAAATACAGCAGTTTTCAGACTGTGTTCTTTAAATACAGCCGCATTCAGACTGTGTTCTTCAAATACAGCAGTTTTCAGACTGTGTTCTTTAAATACAGCCGCATTCAGACTGTGTTCCTCAAATACAGCAGTTTTCAGACTGTGTTCTTCAAATACAGTCGCATTGAGACTGTGTTCTTTAAATACAGCAGTTTTCAGACTGTGTTCTTCAAATACAGCATTTTTCAGACTGTGTTCTTCAAATACAGTCGCATTGAGACTGTGTTCTTTAAATACAGCAGTTTTCAGACTGTGTTCTTCAAATACAGCAGTTTTCAGACTGTGTTCTTTAAATACAGCAGTTTTCAGACTGTGTTCTTCAAATACAGCAGTTTTCAGACTGTGTTCTTCAAATACAGTCGCATTGAGACTGTGTTCTTTAAATACAGCAGTTTTCAGACTGTGTTCCTCAAATACAGCAGTTTTCAGACTGTGTTCTTCAAATACAGTCGCATTGAGACTGTGTTCTTTAAATACAGCAGTTTTCAGACTGTGTTCTTCAAATACAGCAGTTTTCAGACTGTGTTCTTCAAATACAGCAGTTTTCTGACTGTGTTCTTCAAATACAGCATTTTACTGACTGTGTTCTTCAAATACAGTCGCATTCAGGCTGTGTTCTTCAAATACAGTCGCATTCAGGCTGTGTTCTTCAAAAAGTTTTGGTTTTGACTGTGTAGTAGCTGCATAGTTCTTAACAGGTTTCGTGAGATTCACCCATGTAGTTTACTTGCTGTTAGATGCCTCAAACAAAACTAAACATCTTTGCAGCAAACCTTTGTCAAATGTTTGTCAAATCCATCATTCCTCTCATCATAGCAGTGTACAGTTGTGTAAAGACTAAACTGTAAATTGCTGTTTGGAAAAAGCTTTTGCCAGGTTTGTGCTCATTGCATCAAACATTTACAGTTTTATGAAGATATATACTATACTATTTTTCTACAGTTTAAAAAGAATGTGATGTGTGTGTTTATATGTAATTATAAAGTCACACCATGTAAAGGAGAGTTACTATAATAAATATCCCTACTGTCAGCACGTCACAGCACTTGGTCAAAATCAAAACCAAATCAATTTACATTGAAAAAATATATTGTAGAGTATTGTTGACTCTTTGTGGTTGTGAAATTCATTATTAGGAAGTTGCTGTGGATAAAAGTTTTTTTTAAATGACTAGACATTAATAACGAAGTGACAGATGAATTTGATCCATCATTTACTCACCCTCATGACATTCCAAACTATGAGGTTTTGTTTTACAGGAACACAAAAGAAGATATTTTGAAGTACACTGGAAACCAAACAACACAGGTACCCACTGACCTCCATTGTATGGACACAAAACCACTGAGACATTTCTCTAAATATCTTCTTTTGTGTTTCACTGATGAAAAACAGTTATACAGGTTTGGAACAACACGAGGGTGAGCAAATGATGAAATATTTTGGGGCTAACGAGAGTTGTTAACCTGCACATTTTGTTTTGCTGTTCATACATGACACAGTTAGTTGCAGTTTATTATTTACATTTAGCATCAGGTAATAATTGCATCATGCTTCTGCTCGCAGAGCTGATAAATCGCAGCTGGAGTATCACCTGACATGACAAAGCTGCTGCTGTTGACACAAGCAGCTCTGCAGGAAACAATGATGGGCTATTTTCAGACACTCCTCTCAGCTCCCTCACCTCATCTCGTTTTTTCTTCTTTGCTCTATAAACATGTCTGAGGATCAGGGTGCTGAATCATCCATGACCTGCCAGTGCTGGAGATCTACTGCCATCCTAGGTATATAAGACTTTCTTTCTTCAGCTAAGCACAATCTGAGTTATATTTGTTAATATCCTGGTTCTTCACAGCTTTGTAATGGCACTGAATTTGCCAGAGATTTTGAAGGTCCAAAAACCACATTCATTCATTATAAAAGTAATCCATAAGACTCAAAAAATGTCTTCTGAAGTCAAATGATTGATTTTGAATTATTAAGTAATTGATACTCAGGTATACATGTAAACCAGATCAGAGTGTTAAATGCAAACATGGCAGCATGTTGATAATGTCACATTTTATTCTTCATAAATGCAGTCATGAAACACATAAGAATCAATGAGACTCAAGTTATTGACGTGGAGCCACCATTAAAATAAATGAATAGTCAAATACACCTAGGATGGCATGAAGGTGAGTAAATTGTGTAAATTGTTTTTTTTTTATTTTGGGGTGAACTGCTCCAATAATGTAATCTGCACCTCAGAATGTTTCTCAGTACAAACTCCACACAAATTCTGCTGATTCATTTAATAAGAAAACATTTTCTCTGTCATATTCTCAGAATATGTCATCAAGTTGCATAATAGATTAATTTCAAGTCATTATGTTGGTCATCTTATGCATAATAGATGAGATGATGCCCTTGGAGCCATTAAAAGATTATACCAGCACATACAGTAAAATAATACTGCACCCTTATTGATTAGTTCATTAGCACTGTTTGCTAAAGCAAGCAACTATTGCTTTTTTTAGGATTTTGGATTTAAACAAGCCCAACACTAAGTGTTACGTTTTAAAAAAGATTAGAAATAGCATAAGCTTACACTGCAAGCATCACTTGCTAAGAAAATTAAGATATAGTTATTGATTGTGTTTCCAAGCAGATATAGACTTACAATTACCATACAGAAATTCTCAGACAACATAATGTTGCAATTATGATTCATAAACCTTTAGTCATGTAACATGTTTCACATCTGATCTGTAAGCAGCTCTGACTGTAGACAGTCTAATGTTGCCATTCAGTGCTGTAAACAAAGCTGGATTGAAATAAGTGTCTCTCAGAAGATCTGTCGTTACAAAACAAGCTCAGCTGATGCAGTCAGACGCAGTTCGCTACAAGACATGCTTTTTAAAGGTTATTGGATCACC